>CM067379.1:118173444-118215180 GCA_034510155.1 Eucriotettix oculatus
AAGTGACTAAAAATATTAGCGGGTGACGGGAATCGATAGTTGGCCCTCCGGACCGCAGAGCAGCGTCTTAACCACTACACCACAGCGTCAGGTCCTTTGGATACCACAAATGTGGCAATATATATATTGTATCGCTCCCCACCCCCTTTGATCATTTCACATTGCATGCCGACCTGGGTGTCACTGCTGACGCAGAATTAATATATCATCAAAGAAAACGACAATCGTGAACCGCGTGATCCCGAGGGAGATGACCAGCGTCGAGCCAAGTCACATGACCATGAGCATGAGACTCTCAGGAGGGAAGGTTTATTCTTGGTGCGTTATCCGCAGATTGTGCCCATGGTAACACCTTGAGTACCTCTGCGGTGACACCTCTCTTCGCTGTATGAATGAGCGTTCCACCTTCCATCGCTCTTCAAAACTCAATTACCCTTCAACCATCCGCTTTCACACACCGACGTCTCGACCACTAATTGTATACTGTACTCCTTTCAAAACATGACTTCACTCCTTCCGCTCTCACCAAACTGTCTCGTCCGTACGACCAATTAATTCATTCCTCCTCAAACATTTCTCCTCCGTATCTCCAAAAACCACACAATACTCTCTGGCTTCTAAAACACACACTCTCTCCAAAGCACAGTGTCGTTTCTTGCCCTCTTACATAACTTTATATCCATCCACAATCCACAATCAATTTCCTGCACTTCCCAAAAATTTTTTCTAAAACCCACTGTCCTCCTCACCGTTCACTGCAAATAATCACCTCCTCCATGCAAATCTATATCATTTATTACCTCCCAGACCTTCCTCCAAGACCCACTTCCTGAGGGTTTTCAAATAAATTTTATGGTCCACCATGATCGCGGACCGCTCCCTGGTCAATGACAGTCCTTCATCAAAACATATGACCTGCTTTTAGTGGATACGTCGCACACAATAAATCCTTATCCGACGACCAAATGCATACATTCAAGTGGCGAAATCTCTTATTACAATACCAAAAACGTAAGGTCGTATAACTTATATTTGAACGAAATTGTTATATAAAATTTTTGCTACTTTTTTTCCAAAGTTTTCATAACGAAAAAAATATATTTTTCTTCTCTTAACCTGAAGAAGTCCCAAAATTGCGGACAAAAAAGTTGTGACATGAGCGTAGTTGTGTTCTATAATATAGTCGTTTTCTTATTATTGGCCATTTTGGTATCTACTTGTTGAATTACAAATATCACATGAACTGAAATAGTTAAAGTTAAAGTGGCGCCGCAATTCTTGTTGAATGAACAGCGCTCAATTTGATTTTGTTTTCAGTCCTTAGATTGGACTGATGTAATTCTCCACGCTAAGCTATTCTGCTCAAACCTTTTCATTTCCGCATAACTACCACATCCTCAATAATTTTCTTAGCATATTCCATCCTTGGCCACCACCCTCTTCTACACACTACTCTCTAATGGTAATTTTACAAGACCTTCATGTCTTAAAACGAGGCCTATTAACTCTATATGAACATTTTTAGCAATGATTTCTTAATATTCACACTTATATTACCCCAAAGTAATTTCCTCTTTTTTGTGAAGGCCTTCATTATCTGTGCTATCCTACTCTTTATGTTTACTATATTATGTATCAGGTCTACAATAGGTGAAGTGAGAATGCTCGCCCTCCCTCTCATGCTACCAAAATTTAGTTTACGAAAATTTAAGTTAAAATTCCTGTTATAATCCTTCAAATTTTCATTGAAATCCGTCGAGTCATTTCGGAGTCTATTAGAGAAAAACTTCCAGGCGGACAAATAATTCAATTTTATATATTGGTATAGATTAGTCATGGGTAAACTTTTTAAGAAGGGGGCCAAACGAGGGGAAAAACTTTAGGCGGGCCAATATAATTTAGAGGTGAAATGTTTTTTCTTTGTAAAATGCTAGTTTCGTTGCAGATGAGACATAATGGTGTAGCGGTCCTTTCTATCTATTGGAACACAGGAAATATTGAAGGTTTCGCGATGACAAATATCTATTTATTATAAAAGCAAAATAATAATTTTACGAAAAAGTGAAAAAAAAATATTTCCGGCTAGATAAATATACAAACTTTTTCTATACTCAAGGTTTACCGTGGGGCAAATAGGCAATCAACGAATTCTACACAGAACAGTCTTACCGCTACTACGTGATACGTGACCCGCTCATCACCCGAAAAATGTCTGACCACCCAACCTCTCCGTGGATCAGTGATCGTCAAAAGCCTCTGTTTGGTTTTATGGAGAACCAATTATTAAAGCTACGTCACGTCAGTGTAGGGCAAACGGGGGCTGTTTTCTGAGAACTCTTACAGCGTAAAGCGAAGGGGAGCATTCCTTCGTTCCAGGGACGCAGTGTTTGGGTAGCAGCCAGTGCCCGCGGGCCGTAGTTTGCCCATCACTGGTATAGATAATATAAAATCTCCAAATCTGAGAAAATGTATTTCAACACAGTAATCAACAAATTTTGCAATGCAAATCATATTAAAGATGTTAATAACAGATACGATGTATTAGTTTTTATTTTTTCATTTCAGGAAACTAAAAAATTGTTATTTATTTGAATTATTTTATGAAGACAGTTTTATAAATTAAATTTAATGTTGAAATGAGTAGTAATTATAAAATATTATTAAATGAATTTTAGAAGGAAAGAAAAGGAAATAATAGTTATGTTACATTGAATTTATAAAATTGTTATCGTGAAAGAAATTTCAATTGAATATTAATTAATAATAAAAAAAGTTTGTTACTATTAATAGAAAGTTAATTAAAGAAAATTAATATATTCTACCAGTTTCCTATTGTTTTTAAATATTAATACTATCCCATATATCAGGTCAAATATATAAGGGAGCTATCAATTTCTCGTTATCAATCGTATCCTAAATTAACGCAAAGTATGGAATCCGGAGAATTCTTCTCAGCCACTGACGCCTGCCGGTAAATAATGCTTTCAACATTGTGGTCGACTGGCGCAGGTATAGACAAGTTCGGACTCGCTTTCTTTGTGGCTGCTTCCACCTGAAAACACAAGATATTTCCTAAAGCTTACAGCGGTGGCTGAAAAGCGCTGGAAACCAACGTTTTGCGTGTCCTTACCCTTACGCGCTCAGGAAAAATATTAAATACGATACAACGTGAAACATAAACCAAAGGATCTTGTATGGTGTTTTACACCAATGCAAAAAGGCGGCCTATCTGAAAAAGTTTTCAGTCGGTACTTAAGGTCCTATGAAATAACACGTCAGCTGTCTATTGTTATATACTAAATCGAAGACTACGATCCATTGACCAGAAAGCGTAACCATATGGACGTCGTCCACGTTATTTTATTTATTAATTATAAATAAAAACTATTATCATACAGATTATCAGTTAGACCAATATCGATACAGTATATACAATATAAAAAATCATAAATTGCTTGTTGGGCGAAGATGTTAGCTTTTTGGGAGGGAGCGTCCGCGTTGTACCCAGCAACACAGCTGGATGAGAACGAGAGGGCTGCCAGACCAGGACAGGATACTCCAGAAACAACCAGGAATCCACTCGCCTGATGCGGTGCAGAAACCAATTCACCAACTTAATGCGATTGTAACTCCGCTCTATCCGTAAACTGTGTAAGAAAAGTTGTGGTAGAATTAAAAAGTTACGTTGCTTTGCGTATTGTGGCAAGCTTGTTAAATTCGTAAATAAATCGATTAATGTTGATTGATAATATCAATTATTATTAAATAAGGGTAGATGTAAGTGGATTCAGGATAAAACCTTAAATAAAGGACGAAAATTACTAGAAACCTTTCACGTTACTGATGTACCAGAAGAAGTGATGGTTTGCGAATAAGTACGGGCACCATTTTTCGATCTTCTTCTGGGACACATAGTGCTAAAAATCACGAGACTGTGCAGGTATACATTTTCAGAAAGTTAACGCATAATATTTAAGCACACAAAACTATATGAAAAAATTATTTATTTTAAATGGTTAAGCTTTTTAAAAAAATTGTAATTAACGTTTTAATAATAATTCTTTAATTTTTATAAAATAAATTTCTATTTAAATAATATAAATTGTAAATATAAAGTGTATATAAATAACTAAATATACCTACAATTGATTTTATACTAAATTGTCAGACAATATGTTAATGAAAAAAGAAACATAGATGCAAACTGTAGCTGCAAATCTGGATAAGGATACTGTAAACATGCAGCCAGTGTATGCATTTATGTGAACGTTGAAAATACGTTATCGAAGGCTGGCAAGCCTGTGGTATGGAATCGACCAACTCAGCTGGTAAAGTACAAAAAAAGAAGCCAGAATTGAAGAATTTTACGTTTCGCCGTATGGAAAAAGAGAAGAGGAATGCTTCTAGTTCAAAGAGTTAAGAAACATTTCAGAAGAATAATTAGAGTTAGTAACTTGCAAACCTTTCGAAATGAAACTAGAATTGCAGTGTGAAAAGAAAAAGTGGAAAGAGTTAATCGTACACTGCAAAGTGTTATGGAAAAATTATATGAATATCAAATTCAGATTAAGAATACATATTCAGTAATGCAATTCAATTCAACTGAAGGACTGAAAATCAAGATGACCAAAAACGTAAATTTAATGAATAATGCGTATTAGATACTGCTTTTGTTAATAGAATTGAAAAATATTCTTCGTTCCATATTTTGAGTTTAATTCCTATGGTGAAGTGCAATTGAAAATAATTCAGATTCAAGTTAGTCTGTATATTTTTGGTTTAATTATTCGTCTTTTTATTTAAAGTCTCGCGAAAATCAAGTGAACATTGAAGTCTTAAAAGACGATGAGTTCTGTTAACCCCCCCCCCCCCACACACACACCTCAAATATACCTTCGCTACCTTGCTCTCTACCTTCCTTTCCGATTCCCTTCCTATCCTATAAAAGGGTAGTTGCCTGTTTCAGGATCACCCTCATGTAGACTGTTACCCAAGAAAACAAAATTTTACTTTTGAATGTACTATGCATATTCTTACTTGAGATTGATAGATTTAATTTATTTGTGTTGAATAATTGACGTTTAATGTTTAATATAATAAAAGTAATTGAGTACGATGTACACGATGAATCCATGATTTTATCTGACTGGCGAGTCCGAAAGTTATAGAATCTCAAATCTGGATTTTTTAATACTGTACGGCGGCACTGAGGAACGAAGAAAATTTTCTTAAAAATTTTACTTATTTTGAATCATTAGTATCTTTAAAATCGTAAAATTCAACGTATATTACATACAACAACCAAATCCAGTATCACCAATTTACACAATTCTCCTCCGTAGGTAGCAAGAGTCGCCGTTGGTCAGGCGTATAATAGCATTAAAAAACAGCGGGTCGCTGTGCTGTCCTGAACGAGGAGCAATGCCAGATTAATTATTATTATGTTATTTATAATTTTAGTTTTACTATAATTTTAATTGCATTAGATGATTGTAGCTGATGATGCGTTGTGGTTGCGAGTGAGTCGCAGTTTACTGTTTGCAGTCAGTGCGTATGCATCATGTGAAATAAAAGTGTTTTATAAAACTGGCAAGTTATATTACTAATTGAAGTCCGCGACAATATAACGGACAATGGTAAATGACACTGAAGCGCTAATATAGTGTAAGTTGTTTAAAGACATAATTAGGTGTTGCAAAGCGCAGACCAAGTGTTACTAATTAGTTTTAAAATTGTTTCAGATTCAACTGGGAGGAGAAGTTTCATTATTTTAAATAATACTGTGTGTGAGGGCCAAATATTGCCACTGAAGTGCAAATTCAGATTAAAAAATATAAACAAACTCATTTATATCTATGTATTTGACTGTTTTTTTACATAAAGCGTTATACAACGTACATATAGCCCTATTCCCTTTACAACTCAGATTCTATATGATAGAGGTGTTCTTGCGCTCGAATGCTTACAGTAGCAACAACCAATATAGCGGTGACAATCATCCGTTATGGCAAACCACAAAAGGAAGCCTTTGAGTTGGCAGAAAGCCTTCCTTCCCCAAGCAACTGCGGCATTCGTCGTTAATGAGGCAGCAATCGCCCTCCACCCGGTGCGACCCGTCGCGGCGTCTCTGCTGATCAATACCGCACTATATTGGCCACGGAGACAAGGATCCAGACCCCTTTTCTGTCGTCATTATCTTCATTTATAAAAGGACGAGGGCAGGAAGGATGCAACGCCAAGAGTAATTAAGATATTCAATGGCGACGGTGAAACTGAATTGTTATGAGCTGAGCATGACATTCCTCCATTCCGGAATGTGTAGCGAAATTAATATACGAATAAATGAGTGACCTTAAGGGTATGGTGTAGGATTGGGCTTTGACTATTCATTGTATTGCGTCATTACATAATATTGTCAAAAAATAGTATTACTGATAAAACAAATAGGAATAAATCAAATTATTAGCAACACGTTTATCGTCATTTTAAATTTGTTGTATTTTAACCGTTCTATCTTTTAGTTGGCTTATTTACTTACTACTTGAAGCGCGCGCGCGCGCGCACACACACACACACACACACACTATATATATATATATATATATATATTGTAATGAATATAACTTCAAACATATCATTTTTATCATTTTACTCTAAAAATAAAATACATAATTTATGATGGTTTGATTTCAAATGAAGAAAAAATATGCTAAGCGGATTAGGGAGGATGTGTCTTGTGCTAGTTATGAGGAAGTGAAAAGTCTTGCGCAAGATAGTTTAGCATGGCTGCAGTCTTAGGACTGAATACCACAACAACTACATCAAAATTCTAACTCTTTCCAATATGTTGTTACTGTAATACGTCTCCGTCCTTAATGGCAGTCAAACCGCTCGAGACAATTGTTGGTGACTTCTTTGAGAGAGTCCGACATTTTCGTATGCCGCAAAGGGACGCGCAACAGTACAAGTGCACGGAAATCTTGGTAGTCGACGGTCGGTCATGGTGGTAGTAAAGCCTTGTTTGAATCTGGTAAGTACTGCAGTTAAAAAAGGCAACAACAACAATTTAGTCGAGTAGTTTAGTCAGCGCTAAAATGTTAAATTGTCACGTTTAGTTAATAACTAAACTATCATTTTACCATTACTACCACCACCTCACTCCAATATCCACTAAAAAAGTGTGAACTTCATGATTATAGTCCAGTTCACTAGTTCATAGCTGCTGTGCCGTTAAAATGTTGTTTCTTTCACCTGATGGTACAACTTATAAGTTTGTTGCTAATTATTTGCAACCTAAGTGCTAATGGAACGTTTAATTCCCACTTTATAAAAATAAATAAATCAAGCAATCTGCGAACATTGATTGTATGGTGCATTATAATATTATTTATAAGTATTTCATTTGTGGCCAGCACAAAGCCAAGAGTTGTAACTTTCGGGACAAGGAGGGACGCTGGAAAATCCCGTAAAGGGACAAACAAGTCTATTTTGGCCCCCTTTCTGAGAAAGGGCTAAGGAGGGGATATTGGGTTTAGCCATAGGCTGGCCAATAAGAGGATGAAGAAAAAGTAGAGAGGAGGGGAGAAAACGTTTACCGTAGTCTCTGAGATTCTCATAGAGACTTGTGGTAAAGACGGCGAGAGGGATGGTCCATTCAGCGCCACAGAACGAGCGGCATCCAAGAGTCCCTGAATGTTCCGGCTTTTGGTAAGTGTTGGCCACGAATGATCACGCGACCGCGGGTTCGTAACCTAATCACCACGGTTATCCTTGAGAAAGGGAGACTCACTGTTAACTTTCGCAATTGGTGAAATTTCAGGCCAGGCAGATAAATATTTCATATATAATTTTTTTTGTTTTGTTTATAATAAATTCATTTTCTTAGGATGTTTTTTATTTTTATTTAATCTATTCTTGCGTAAATAACCTACGCAGGTGGCGCCCAAAATCCTGACCACGTGGTACCCGAAGTGTGCCACATAAAATTGCGCTCCAACGTAGGGCTGATAAAGGTTACAAACTCGACGAACACGCGTGATCAAGGCCAGCAAAATTAGCGGTTGTTGGGCATTCATTTGGACAGCGATTCTGGGCTCGTTCTTTTATCACGTGTATTGTGTATTTTGGGGGAATATTTTATCATGTGTAACGTCTATTTTAGCGGATGTCCTATGTCGTCAATTGTGGAAACATTTTGATCTTTTAATTTTGGGGGAATATTATTTTGTATGGAGTATTATCTTGAATTTTGGGGGAAAAGTGTTTTATTGTGCTTTGGATGATTATTTTCTTTGTACGTATCGCGTCTATTTTGGGGAATATTCTTTTGTGCCGTGTATTATCGTGAATTTTGGCGAATTATTCTTAGTCTGTGCGTATCGTGTATTTTGCGCAAATATCATTATTGTAGCACGTATTTCGTCTATTCTGGGGGAATATAATTGTGGAAATATTATTTATATTGTATATTGAGCTACGGTTTCATTTGAAGGTTAGCTGTTGGTTTATTCCGGATTTCACATTTTAAAATAATCCTGTCTCGATTTATTCGTTTATGAGGCTTCGAAGCGGCATGGATAAAGAAAACGTTTCAGGGCGGGCGGAGTGCAGTTCCGTGAATATGACTCACCAGGTAGACGAGGGTCTTAGCTATAACGGTACTCAGCCAAAGCTAGTTTCCTTAGAAAATATGCTAACCCAGCTAATGAATGGCATCAGCGCCATTCAAACTAGCCGAAAGGAGAACCAGAGGAAATTAGAGGAAGACAGAAAAATGGATCGTGACATGTTTCAAGACTCATTTAGGGAGTTGCGTAGTGAAATTCATGCACAAGTGAAGGAAATGACCGAAAACGGTAAGAAACAGTATGATCAGATACAATGCCAAATTCGCGATGTTGACGAAAAATGCACGAATTTAGATAAAAGATTACATGATAGGGCTGAGGCGGTTGAAAAGAAAGTAGAGAAAGAAGTGGATGCCATACGAGGACAGGTGGACGCGCAGAAAGTAGAAATAACCAATTTGGTTAATATTGGGCATCAGGGTCTTTTGGGTAGATTAGATGAGGCAGTGGAGGCCGTGAGAATGGAAGTGGAAATTAGACAAGAAGAAAATGGACTTGCGGCAAGTCAGTTAGTGAGTCATGTTGAGTCTGTTAGAGCAGAGATGCGTGAGGGTGCGAAGGCAGTGCAGTCTCATATCGCCAACATTGAAGGTGAATGGCTGAAACGACTGAAATCCGAGACTGCGCGTTTGGATAGCAGGATCTCAGAAACGAGTGAATTTAGGGATACGATGTGGAGCAATTGGAAAGTATTTAGTGATACCCCAGGATGTCTAACGGGATACGTTCACAAGATAGAGACGATAGAACATGCACCTTATAAACTTAAGTCTTACCCAACTCTTTTTGCATTAAGGGATAGATTAGAGAAACGTTGCTGCAAATGGAAAGGGATGGTATAATTGCAAGGAGATCGAGTCCGTATAATAACCCGATTACGTTCGATCCAGGTGGTAGTTCACTTTATAGAAGGGTGATTGTAGATAAATTAGTCAAACCACAAGGTTGGTCGTGGAAAGTACACATCTACGCAGGTAGGGGTGCGGGTCAGGAGTTGCTGTCTGGGTGCTTTTCTAACAGCTGTTACAGGAGCCGGACGTTCTGGTATTCGAAGATGAGAGTGGCAACCAGATCTAAGGCAGCTTCTTCAGGTGCTCATGCATTTGGCACCTAGAAACATCAAACCAATCTCGGCCATTCGACAACATCCCAGGGCACGTGGCTTTTGCGTGATGGCCTCAGCAACCGTCAGGAACCGCAGCTGTGTGTGATAGCTATTACCACACACTTCTTTATTCTTCTTTCCCGTCGCTAGATCAAAACCATCTATTTTCTTTTCACTTCGGCTACCTTGGCCAAACTCTTCCTTTTTCGACCCCAACGTTATTAGGTTCCGAGGACTGAGGGTGTCTTTCAACTATCTCCTTCTTTACTCTTTGTTTATTCCATCTACAAGGAGCACCACGACGACATGTACTGTGCTTATTAAGGTGAACCAAAGGACGTCATCAAGAAACAGCGGCCCCTGTTTCTTCAATAAAAAAAGGAGCGGGGTTAAGGTTTTCTTATTGTCGCTCAAGTGACATTCAGTGTGGTGTGACATACATACATGTTGGTTTATTGTTTCCAGTGACACTGAGAAAGTGATGCTTGATACATCGTTTATTTAAATTGACTGTTCATTTTTAATCGTGTGCTTTGTTTCATGGGACACTAAAAGAGTGATGTTAATATATTGTTATAAAAATGTGTAGTGTTCATTTAAAATTTATAAAATAGTATCTGTCCACAGTAATTTTACTCTTTAAGTTTGATTATCTGTTAGTTTTAATATTTATAAAAAAAATATCTATCCACATTTACGAAACAAAGAAATGAAGAAGGGATAATATTTCGTTATTTATATATATATTGGGCACAAAAGGTGTAATATTTATAAACGACTTTGGCTACAGCACCTTATGAAAAGAGTTTCTTAATTAATTGTCTTACTGTAATGTTAGTATTTTAGTTTGATTATTTACATATTAGATTTAAGGTTAATGTGATAATATTGATTCACATTTAGAGCAATCAAGGACGCATGATATTTCTTTGTTTATATACTTGTTATAAGACACTAAAGGTGTGATATTTTATGAATGAATATTTCTATAGTTCAATAATGGGAATGTTATTGTTTATCTGAATAATTTTGGGATTCGAAAAATGGCACTTAATTTTAATAATGAATATTGTATAATTTTAAATATTTTTGTTCCTTTATTAATGATTATATTCTGAAGTCCATAATAATTTTTATTTCTGTATGTACATTTTATGTTTTGTATTGGATATAGCAACACAGAATACAACATGGATGGTGTAATATTTTCATAGGCAGTATCCAAGTTACAAGTTGCGAGAGCTAACAATGGGAATAGTTTTTTTAAATCATCCGTAACAAGTCCGTTCAATTTAAAAGGGGGAAATTTATATGGTGCATTATAATATTATTTATAAGTATTTCATTTGTGGCCAGCACAAAGCCAAGAGTTGTAACTTTCGGGACAAAGAGGGACGCTGGAAAATCCCGTAAAGGGACAAACAAGTCTATTTTGGCCCCCTTTCTGAGAAAGGGCTAAGGAGGGGATATTGGGTTTAGCCATAGGCTGGCCAATAAGAGGATGAAGAAAAAGTAGAGAAGAAGGGAGAAAACGTTTGCCATAGTCTCTGAGATTCTCATAGAGACACTTGTGAAAAAGACGGCGAGAGGGACGGTCCATTCAGCGCCACAGAACGAGCGGCATCCAAGAGTCCCTGAATGTTCCGGCTTTTGGTAAGTGTTGGCCACGAATGATCACGCGACCGCGGGTTCGTAACCTAATCACCACGGTTATCCTTGAGAAAGGGAGACTCGCTGTTAACTTTCGCAATTGGTGAAATTTCAGGCCAGGCAGATAAATATTTCATATATAATTTTTTTTGTTTTGTTTATAATAAATTCATTTTCTTAGGATGTTTTTTTATTTTTATTTAATCTATTCTTGCGTAAATAACCTACGCAGGTGGCGCCCAAAATCCTGACCACGTGGTACCCGAAGTGTGCCACAATTGAGTCGTGAAATAGTTAATTTTCCAATTCGAAATATTTGTGTCAGTATTCTTCAACTAAGTGCAGTAGTAAAACTGTAGATAAGTGTCTGTAATGTTTGCGGGAATTGCACTTATAAAGCAGGTAACTTTACTTTGCTTTTGTGACTGCACTTTCATTAACATTAATTTAAAACAATTTTTAGTCATTCACAAACTTCCAATGCTATTTCTTTGAGAAGAGAACCTCTCTTTCGTACTCATAATTATTTTTCTTTTGACACACTACTAATTTCTTCGTACAATTCGTAAATAGCATTACAATAAGTTTTATTAGCTAATTTACTTTATTGCATGGCCTATTTAGAAAATACAGTAGCTACTAATACACTGTATGTGCGAATAATTTTTGGTGATTTGCTACCAGCTCAGTTAGTTAACCGCTCGCCACTCTATTAAATTGCTTAATAAGTGTGAACAAGATTAAGAGTGTAGTGGGCTCGCAACTGTAGGAGTGTCCGGTCTCGAACTGGCTACGACACACTGATTTTCTGATTTATATGTGTCACCCACGGATAATGTGGTTTATGAGATCGGATGTTAAATTTACCTGGCACGTTACAATATATATTGTAATATCCTTTTCATGGGATAAGACATTAATTTATTAATTGAACGAATTTTATCAATTTACAGTGATTACATGAACCAATATCTCAGGAGATTTTGGGCCTCTCCAGAAGTGTGGTATGCAGTTACTGAAAATAGAAAAGAAATCATTTAAATTTATTCAATCAGCACAATGAGCAAGTTTCACAGCTTTTAAGAACTTACCCACAATTACTGGGCCTACAAACATTCAACTTCACGAATGTTTCCGCGTCTCTCTGGCGCCTTGCAGGTTTTTCTACACTGACGAAGGTGGTATGAACCAGGTCCAACTCATCATTTGCTCTCTCCTGTCTTTCCGCAACTGTTCGCTTTACTGACTGATCCGTCCTCTCCGCAGCTCATCTGCTATTATCTGAAACTCATCTGCTTTTCAGACTCATCTGACAGATCCGTCGTCCGTCCTCTCCCCAACTCATCTGCTTTTGATCCGTCGTCCGTCCTCTCCGCAACTCATCTGCTCTGTCGAGCCTCCCAACGGCTCCCTTTTAAGTTCTCGCCCGGGAGTTCCCCGCCATCGGTTTTCTCACACAATTCCGGGGTCCCCCGCCAGCGGTTTATTTCACAAAATTCCGGGGTTCCCCGCCATCGGTCTTTTTCACACACCACCATTTTTTACACACGCCCAGAGGCAGTTTTCCGCGGGGGATACCCATCGGGAGTTCACCCACTTTCAGGCAATTCGTCATTGTTGTTGGACTCGCTTGTCTCGCACAAAACTTCTTCCGTTGTAGTCCAAACTGCGCCTCACAATGCCACGATATAACCAAAATCTGCGTTTTGTAATTACATTGTCCCCTGATCAATTTAAAAAAAAATTACATTGAAAACAAAATTTTAGAGAAATTTATCTCCATATTTTATCTTCAAGACCCCTTGCTCATTTTTCACAATATTTTTGTGCTCCAAGAAATTTCAAATTAATCTAAATAGATTGAGCACCTTTTACAACTTAATTTTAAACTAATCTTTCCTATTGATTTAGATTTATAATATTTATTAGCTATACAGCTAAAATTGAATAAAATTTCAAATTAACTCGTGGTTTACTTAAACTTACACATGTTATGAATTTTAAATGATTAAATTTAACCGCTCACAGGAACGAAACTTTCAATTTGCCAAGATTGAGAAACTTGGCATCACAGTTCAGTATTCACATGTAATCATGAGTTTCTGTCGTCAGCCTTTTATTATTTTTGCCTATCTTTCAAAACTGTTTATCTGTATCACTTCTGTGCCATTCATTATAAATCCATATATATATATATATATATATATATATATATATATATATATATATATATAATAGGCCAGAATAATAGGCTAATTCAGCCACCCGGTGACCTTTTCCTAACTCGTGTGGTGTTCTCCCACACAAAAATATCTGTATCACAACAGCTTTACTCAAAATGGAGTGTGATTCCCATCTACTCGGAGATAATCACCAAATCTCCTTCCACGTTATCGCGTGGCCTTACAACTTTCACCCACTTTTCCTTTCAACTAACAAAATTACGACATTCAGCCAGACCTAGACAACTCTCAAAATAAAACCAAACGTTTCCATTGTATGGCACAGTTATTACAGTATAAAAACATCATTCATTACCCCTTAGCGTTTCTTGACGAATAAAACATGATAAGAAGTTGGCTGACATATGACCTACTCAAAATAAATTCACCGATCACACATAATTCCAAAATACAAGTAACTTATATGGCTGAACTGCCCCCTAACACCAACACCATCCCTCAAACAAAACAATCCATAATTTGGCTCCATGTTTCCTTCCTGTGACATTTTTCAAAACCCAAATGCTAAATTATCATAAGCTAAATTTCAATTCCTAAATAAGACAATAAAAATAAACTTGATAGCCCCCATACCATATTTAATTACCCTGCAATACAATTAATCCAAATAACCAACAAACGTCTGATAGAACAGAATACATAAAAAACAGATGACACCCTATTTATGCACAATAGTGTCTCATTCCATGACTTCCCAACAAATAAAATTAAATTTCTACCCAATAAACTATCCCTATCTCCACATTAAATGAAATCCTGTCTCTTTATCATAAACATTATTGAGTCACCACTTTGATCATAAAATTCCTTCAAGATTCTCCCCATATCCTTTCTCTATCAGCTCTGACAATTCACAATCTTTAAAATCCAAGGTACCAGCTGGTCTATTTCAGTGACACATTCTCATCTAACATTTTTATTTAAACTACGATTTTATTATACTGCTGTGACCCCCTTTCTATTTGGGCTAATCACCAACTGAACTTATCTCGTGGACTTATTTATCTCCTACTCGAGCGCAAGAACACCTCTATCATATAGAATCAGAGTTGTAAAGGGAATAGGGCTATATGTATGTTGTATAACGCTTTATTTAAAAAAACAGTCAAATACATAGATATAAATGAGTTTGTTTATATTTTTTAATCTGAATTTGCACTTCAGTGGCAATATTTGGCCTCACACACAGTATTATTTAAAATAATGAAACTTCTCCTCCCATATATTCTCATACTATTCCATACTTATAATTCGACGAATCCTTCACTTCACTTTAATAAACGACGCCTTCAACTTATTTTTCTTCATTATAATACGATGACTGATTTATTTAATCCTTTATATCCTCCAATATCATTATGAGGTCCCACTGCTATTTTCCACCAAATTCCAGTACCACAAATAAAATCACATTCCAAATCACAGTTGACATTTCCCAACTTTACTTCAACCACATTCCTTTCATAAGCTCACACTAAATCAACTCTAATTTTTTCCAAACAGACAGAATTCTCATTATTTCTCCCCACAATAAAATCCACTTTAATCATCTACTTTCCGCACCCCAACGACCACATAAATCCACAAAATCATACAATACTCCTTGTGCAGAAACAAAATGACAGAACAAGATAATGACCTGTAAAACAGCTGATTCCCAAAACTAACCTAAAATCCTGTCACACTATCTCAAATCATTCCCAAAATCTATTACAATACAAAAAACACCCGTGACAAAATATAACTAAAATATCTAGAATTTCCCATCAAAATCACCTAACTAGAAGATAGCATAGAGGATGGATATAAGAAATAAAGCACTGAAATGGAAGAAAATGATTTATAGCTGGAGTCTCCATAATCTCTAATTATGAAATCATTAAAGGGTAATGATTCCCCTAGAGTTTCTTTTCACTATCAACCTAATTTATCGCCTGATATAGCAATCATTACAATTTTCACGTAGCCCATATATTCCAGTGCTATTATTTTCTTCTATCTCCAACAATGTATGCCCAAATTCTTTATGCAGCCTAATATTTCAATGACATATAAACAGATTTTTCCCAAACCATTTAATTACTTCACCAAATGAAGAATCCTCAATCCTTTAATTGACCAAGTCGCTACATAATTTATACTATTTATCATTGTTGCCATGTGTTTTCCATACTCCATAGTAAAATGATCCTGCTTTCTCCCTCTACACTGTTTTCTCAACAACCCTTCATACCTTTCATTTGCATCAAGATCGAACCTATTCTGTTTAAATTTAATAAACTTTATATCTATTCTTACACTAATGTGACAACTTTGTCTTTTCCTCCTATTACCCCGTAGGGCTTCCCTTTTAATCCTGCTAAGTTCAGAATTTTCTTCTCTACATTGTAACTATAAAACTTTCCTTTCTCTAAAACTTCAGCTATCTCTACTTCTAGCTGTTTCCTAACATTATCACCATCACTATCAGTTGCCACAGAATTCTTTCCTATCTTAACTATTTTCCCTGGCTGTTCATTAAAACTTCTCCTTGACTGTTATTAACAACTAAATTACGCTTCACTTCTACCTTATCTATTTCTTCTACCTGTACATTAATATCAATATGTTTATCATCACATATTTTCTCTGATCCCTCGTTCTGAATCTATTCTTCCTCCACTACTGCTTCTATCTCCTCAATATTATTATTTACTTCCCCTTTATATTCTACACTAAACTGTTTCCAATTATTCCCTATCTTCTCAGCCTTTTTCTCTACATTTTCCTTACATTCTATTCTCATTTCTGCTGTATTCTGATGAAATTTTTCTCCCAACCTATTATTTACTAATTTTATCTCACATCAGACATACCCTTATCGAATTTTTCAATCATATCAACCATCTTATCTCCCAAATATTTCATCAGCATCTCAATATCCAGCCTATTACTGTCTCTTCTTTGCTTATCACTCTTTTCCACTATCGCATTCATGTTATCCCTATTGCTGACTTCTATATTTTCTATCACTGATTCTTGCCCTTCATCGCTTCCATCAACCATTTCGTTTAACCCGATCACTTCCTCGCATTCCAAATTCTCAACCTGTGCACACTAGAAACACGAAAGAAAGCAAAAAAAATGTAACTCTAAATTACGGAAAGATCACCTTTTACGAAAAAAAATTTCTGCAGTACTTCACCCTCGAGAGAGATCGTAAGCTCACACGGTTGGGCGCCAAAATGTAATAACCGTTTCTTGGGATATGACATTAATTTATTAATTTAACAAATTTTAATCAATTTGGAAATTTTATATTGCCACATATGAAGACCTGCAGTGATGGCAGAGCGGTAGCGAGCCGGACTGCAGACTTGCAGACGCGGGTTCGAGTCCCAGCCGACGCAACCATTTTTATTTGTTTAATTTATTTACATTGTTTGCCTTTAGTTTCTAGTATTTTCTGTTTCTAGAATGTTCTGTTTCTAGAATATTCCATGTATGTATAAATAGGACTGGATTCCAAATCGGAGTCAGTCTGAAGCAGTACGAGCTTTGTACAGCACTTCGCCGTTGATTAAACGCCTATAACCTCTACGTGTGTGTGTGTGTTATTGAATCTCACGATCCCTACGAAACGTGACAATATTGTGTAGACTGCCTTAGGCACAATAAATTAGTTTTCTGTACTTAGAGCATTTTTTCTGAACATCCACCAAGACACCAATCCTTGACTTTCATCAAGGTGACAGCGAATCCAACGCTACCGAACTGTCCTATTCACCTTTTTTCATCTCTTCTTTATCCGGACATCACAATCACTGTATCGATCGTTTGGGGAAGCGTTCGTCCTCTTCGAATTGTGATTGTCCATTCCATCGACTCTCTTCGTCGATGTAAGAACCTAAAAAGAAACTGATGGGTACGTGTGAGAGGTGTATGTTCTGGCGTCCAAGACCTTACGCATACGGTAAGAGTTGTATGCCGTTTGTATTGGAAGTAAACTAACCCAGGCGTGGAGAAGGGAATGCAAACTCCATTCCTGTCGTTGGAAGAGCGTTGGTATGTTACTTCTGGAGAGGACCTGCAGACTACGATCACACTGCACTTTGCTAGTAGCCTTAAAAAAGTGTAAATAACCGTTTTGGTGAACTTGCACACAATTTACATTTTAAGATATCTAACTGTGCTAATTTCTCGTAGTATATGTCCGTATTGAAATTAGTGTCAAGAAATGTGTTGGAATGCGAAAGATTTTTTTGTTAGGTCAACAAAATGAAATGGTGCGATTCAACACAATTAAGTGTAATACTGTTATGAAATTAATTAATTATCATAACGATAATACACAATTCGCAATATTTTACGATATTATTGTTTGCGGGAAGAATACGCAAGACTGTTCAAAACCGGAAAATTGCAATAAAATTACATCAACAACTTTTTTCTACAATACGTACCCTAAGAGATTGGACCACATGCAACGATTATGCACCTCTTAAGAATAACAATTTACATGAAAGTGAATTCTAAAGTGAGAAGTCCGATTCTTCATTATAGACTTTTAAATAACAATTTCTGCTATATAGTTTTTTAATGCCGCAGAATATTAGCCTTCAATTCATAATACTATTTGAGTTGTCAAAATATTTGAAAACCAAATTTTAAATACAGAATTAGTTTAAAAACGTAACTAGCGTAATATAACTTGCATTTTAATTTGTTGTATAATGGAAAATATTTCAGCTTTAAATAAATTTCATTAATCAATCTCATGTATAAATGGGGTGTGTTATAAATACTGTAAAAGACCGTACTTTCCCGTACTGCTTCACACCTTACGTCCCTTAATATCGCTTTATTTTCCACATTTTACTCATGTCCTATGATTTGATGATAACAACCTGTGTTAATGCTTCGTGGATATACCACGTGGTTTAAGCTAATGGCACGTGGTCAGGGTTTTGGGCGCAACCTGCTACGGTTCTTTCCACAGTAATGAAGTAAATAAAATAAATAACAAATTAAAACGTGGGTTTATTAAAAAAAGCTAAACAAATTACAATTGAAATATTGATTCTATTGGACTGAATGAATCCAAATTTACAAATTGCGTGGGTTAAAAAAATGAGACATATTTTCTCAGGATATAGCGTGGTGGTTTTAGTTACAAAACACGCACACGCGATAATGCAAGGCCAACACTCATCAAAAAGCCGAAACGGTCAGGACTATGGAGCTTGCTCGTTCAGGGACTCTGGTACAACCAACTCGTTCGCTGTCTTTGCCAGTCGACGATATTTTCTCCAAAAACTTCTATCCCTGCCTCTCTACATTTTTAAGTCTTTCATTGGTCAGCCTTCATGAACGTCGCTGGACCCATGGTGGAAGAAAAAACTGAATTATAAAAAGTTTATATAAAATTCTCATTTTTATGTACACGTATCAGGCTTGAGAACCTACAGTTAAAGACACCCTCCCATGGCTGGTCTCGCCTGATTTGGGACCGTGGGATACGATCTTTTGATTGGTAATGCAAAGTTACCATGGATCCCACATCGAATTTTGAGTGTGTTATATTGATTCTTACTCGCCGTGTTGCAAAATTCATAGATACTTTAATGCTTAAGTACTGAAAAAGGAACTCGCGCCTCCAGATAGATATATTTTGACTTTTGGAGAATTCATGTAGTTAATAATAAATAGGCGATTGATAAAACAAGTTTACTTTTACTTTATATGTAAGTCATACACCTAAGAAAGTGAAATGGCCCTTAAGAGCACGTTATTCCAGCGATTATTACAGAATAAAACACGATGAGAACTTTGACCAAAATTTTGGACCTTATCCATCGAGACACTAAAATGAAATATATGTTTTCTATTAGATACAATCCTTATCTTTCTAATGGTGTCAACTAGAAAACGATATCTGGTGTCCTGAACGATTTAAGCCTATGAAAAGGTCATTTTTGTCGTTTTTCCTTTTGGCTCCAGGTTTGCTACTCCAAATTTACCAAATTATACTGTCCACAAAGCTGTAAAATGTTTGACTTGTAGACACTTATGTAGGCTTGCACATTACAAAATATGAATACCGTACGTATTTTATTTATCTCTGCAGGATAATTTGAAAATACAAAACAAAATTGGCACTATTTTTTTCGCTAATTTTGTGCGCTCATAGTTGCCACGGATGAAATTTGTTTAAAGATTTGTTATTAATTTCGTAATCTACGCATGCAATTTATCTTGGAAATGAATTTTCAGGGTCTATTCTCTAATAATTGCCACAATATTGAAGCTCAAAAGTGGCACTTTTGAAACGACTTCGTCCCTGACGAAAGAGCCCGTATCTCGGTCAGAAATGCATATTTCGAACTGAAATTTTGCATATGTTCATCTAAGGCTTCATAGTACAAACTGTCTAAATTTTATCAAAATCACAAATGGTCGCGCGGGACCCCTTGGTCACTTGACATGGAATGATCCATATGTGTTAGAATCGAATTCAGTTCGATTTACAATTTTAATTCACAGAATTCTAGTGTCCAAATAATGGTACAATTACATTTACGCTACGCACGTCGGCGAGACGGCAGCTCTGGTCTGCGGTGTCAGAAGTGCAGCGCAGCGGCAGGAGATCACGATGTTAGCCGTAATTTTCCCAGTAGATCCGCTGGCCAGGTCCGAATCATGGGATGACCCTGAAGATGTCGCTGTCGCGGCAAGCAGAAATCACCAGCTGCCGGTCCGCACTCTACGGAATGGATTGATGCACATCCAGACACAGATTAGGGGCCGCCACCTTGTCAGGTAAAAGAATTTGGGACAAAATGTTGATGTTTCAATGTACTTGCGCTGACTACTAATACATCTGCGTGATTGATTGCAGAATAATTTTCCAAGTCCCAATTTCATCTGGAACACGAAGATGAACGTCTGTTCACCTCAAGTCACAGGAACGAAGTCTACGAAATTTGTCTTCCTAATGAGCTCTGTAATAGGATCAAGGAAAGGGGTAAATGTCAAATGTACTACAGTTCTGTGATATATAATGGTGTAAGGAAAAAAATGCTTATTTTTAATAGTACAAAAGGTGTGTGGTGTGGAAAATTGTAGATGGCTGTCGCCTGTAAAAGTGACACCTGAATTAATTAATATTTTTAAATTGTGTAATTTTGTTATGATACGAGCTTTGAGATAGTTTGGCATCGCTGTTGAAAAACAGCTGTACCTAATCGATATTACGTTACAATTGCGTCCGATACACAAGGTCTGCATCCTGCTCAACCCATTGTTTCGACAATGGATATGGTAAAAAAATCTGTTTGCTATACAATGCAGCGGAGTTAAAAATAATGAGATATGTCAAAAGGCAACATGAACAATGATCTAAATTGAGGTGTGAACAAAGTTTAAAGATTGTTTTATCATTTCATAGTTTCAATTTATACGTAATAATGAAGGACTAATTAAGAATACTCTTTAAAATGCTAAAATGTTTATTTAGAACGGCATTTATGGTTTGTTTAAGTTATTTTTTTTAAAAAAAATCGTGTCTCAATACCACAATTTTGGACAGTGTGTTACGAAAATACCATAAGTTAACCTGTCACTTAAAATTTCTGTGTTTGTTTCTGCCGTTTTTAACGACGACAGAGAATCCAAAGACATCTAATTCCTTCATGTTCCAAGTCTGAAATAGAGTGAAACATTATTACGTCAAATACTGGAAATCTGGCAGTCATGGTAAAAGTACATGTGCGCAGGTACATGCCACGCCTCATTTGCGCGTGGCGTCACGCCAATCTTTTGACTCTGGAACATTTACATATAATTTCCGAGCGTGACGCTCTCATTTCTTTCATAGCATAAATATTTCTTGTGATTGTACTGTTCTTTTCATTTTTACATAATAAAACATATTGGTTTCAGAAAGTTAACAACAGTGATCGCGCATGAAGATACGAGTTGACTGTACAACAATGCAGAAAGTATTGTCTGTGTACTGTGTGTTTTAACGATAAATTATTTTCTTCCTACTCCTATTGTAATACTTTTGTCAGTTGAGGTAGGGAATCGAAACATATAAAACAATAATGTAGCTACAGTTTATGGAGTATAATTTATTTATAACTAGAAATTTAAAAAAAAATTTCTTTTAATTTTCGTCTTCAGTTATATTCATTTCATTGTTAGTTCAATTCCCTTACTCTAATTTATATTATTAAGGCTAGGGTAATGGCAACATCCAGAGGGATATGAGTATTAGTTACTGCTAAAGATTTCTCAGACCATTGTTTGAAAATACGCACATCATTCGAAAGAGAATTTCGATGCACGGTATGCAAAACATATTCCATATTTCTTTGTAGAAATACAAACTCCTTTACTGTGATATTTAAGTTTTTCTAAGGAATGAATCGGAGCTACTCAGGTTTCCCCTCTTTAACACGCAATTCACACGAATCATTATCTCAGAAACGATACGAAATGTAGCCTGCAGGTACATTAGTCCTTCTGGAGTCATTGTTTCTTCCCAGGTTACAAGGCTTGGAACTGAAATGTTTTGTTCAGAGTCATCATCTCGATGCATTTCATGGTCATCAAAAAAGTCTTCAGTGTATGTCAACTGAATTGTTTCCTCCATTTCATCATTATTCTAAACATTTTGACAAATTATGAGGCATTTCTTGTTAAACATGTAACAGCATGCAAAGAATTCACTAAGGAATGTTCCATGGAACTGTGGTGACTTATGTCCCTACATTGAATCGGTAAAGCAAAAATAATTTAGTTTGATATTCTACCGAGTCGGGTACAGCAGGACGAAAGCGAGGATGGTCAAGGTCAAGTCGGGGTGAAACCTCGCCGATTACGACATTATTTATTGAGCAGATGGAGAAGAGTCTGCCTGGGATTATTGTTGGTGGTGACGGAGGCGGCCTGAGAGAGGAGCATAGAGGAAGCAGAGGCAGAAGAAACAACACGTAAAAAATTTAGTTTCTGCGCGTTTCGAGAAGAGAGATTCATTTGGTGGGAGTACAGAAAATAAAAAGATAACCATTAATGTGGATTAACCTGAAGGAGAGGCGCTAGAGAATCTTAATCAGAAGACGGCTTACGAACAAGAACGACGTCACCAGGCGTTAACATTCGGTAACGGCATTTTTACCCGGTTTTTCCTTGAAAACCATTCTCGTTTGATTCGCGATTATTTTATTTTATTAATATCGCTCTCCACCGCGTTCCCGAGAGCAGCCGTTGAGGAGCTGCGTAGATTCTTTTTGCTTTACCGACATAGGCAAAATTAATAATTCATTTTCCGTAAATTAATTTTTTTGAAAAGTTTTAGTTTGAGTTATGATATTCTTTTATAAATAATTTTATATTGTATTACCACAGTTTCGATCTTATTATCATAATTAAATTAATATATTAAAGTTAACTATTCTTTCTTTTATAATTTCCTTATTATTGTAAATATATTGGCGGAGTAAAACAAGAGAGTAGCACCACAGAATTATCCTCAGAATTTCTATTTTCAGTAAAATTACTGGCAGAATGCTTATAAGTCTACGAGAGAAGTCCAAAGCAGAAGGATGATCATTTGCGCCTTCCATACCACGAATGTATGAAAAGAAACACTCCAAAACGTCCTGTCTTAATCAGCGGGTTAGAAGTTACTCTATTTTGTATTTCTCTTTTAATATTTATAAATATTTTCTTAATATTTGTTGGATATTAGTATCCTCATCTGTAACTGACTCAGGCCTTTGTGAGATCCCACTATCATGTTCTTCACAAATTTTTACTAATCAACTTTGGTTTTCAAAATCAATCCCAAATCCATTGAACCCAGGATGAGTACCAAATTTACTCTCTGAATTGAATAAATAAAACCATTTATTGATAAGATCAGGAAATTTTTCATTTTCTTGCCAGCTGAAGTAATCTAAAATACCTTTCATTTCACACCACTCTATTGCGTTTGCAACTTGATTTGAATGAAGTTGTGCATCAGGTTTTACTTTTTGACGCTCTGTACCGCTAACATCTAAATGGTAGCTTGAAATCTTGAATGCCGTCAATTCGTGTTGTCCCCGCAGATGTTGATTTTTCCGACATAGTATTTGTAACATCTTTACACTTCGTCCACTAAATTGTGTCTGTTTTATGCAATACGTCTAACTGATCGACCTGCACTCCCGAAACGTCCAGGTTAGTTTGTTCAATAATCAATATTATTCTTTCCAATAAAAACTATGACACTTTAAAACTAAAAATATATAACTTACGTAGATTTCTTTTGGTTTGTGTAGAAATTTTGTAAACAATTTCGATCATTTATTCCCAGGAATAAATCTCTGTTCCTGTAGTCCACAATTTGCGTGTTTATTATAGCTGGCCGTTTTTGTATTTTACCGATTAACAAATCGATAATGTCTTGTTTAATGTGATACAATTTGTAAAAAACCAATTTAACCATTGTACGGTCAAAATTATCTATTTCTAAAATTAAAACATACAGGAGCTTCTAATCTGTAGTGAGATGATACTAATCGACTCTGTGGATTAAAATCTGAGTGAATTGTATACATCCGTTATACTGGCTCACTTTATAAGGTTGGATTTATAATGTTTAACTGGCGTATGACGGAACTCAGTATGAGTATGAATAGATTTTAATCCAGAGAATCAATTAATATCATCTGAGTAGAGATCTAAATCTCCGCTATGTTCAAAGTTTATAAATAATTTGGATTGTACAAACGTCGAATTAATTTTATTACTAATATTCTCATTCCTGGTAAATATAGAGCGGCAATAAATATAGGCAATGTGATGAGGCAAAAATTCCAATTTTTTAGTCTTTTAAAGTCTCGGCAGAGTGGCGTATCTTGCGGACCTGTCATTATAAAGAGGTTGTATATCTTGCTGTGGACGGGTGAGAAGTAAGTGGGGGCAAAGCGAGCGAGGTGACAATATTTTAAGTAAAATAAAACGAAAAGTTATTTCTCCTTGGAGAGAAATTAAACCTATAGAAAGTTGGAAGCAGCCGCCGATTGATACACGTCGTGATGGAATTTGATGCTGGAAATAGGACGATAGAATACGTGAAGTGAAAGTGTTGTGAATTCAAAAACCAGAGGAAGTGAAATTTCGAAGAAAACGTTCTTTATAAACAATTATCACAGAAACTTTTACGCATATTACCACTAAAATATTTGTCTATATCTCTCCCTGGGAGAAAGATTTCATTCCATACAATTAAATTTTAAATTGAATTTGTATTGTCGTTTTGTTGTTAAATAAACATCTAAAATTACAAAACAAATGTGTAATAAATATATAAAAAAATCTAAACACAAAAATAATCATAACAACAATGTTGTCAGGATTCGTTGTATTTTCTTAGTGAAACTCACGTATTACGACAATGATAATGAGAAGAATTGAATTGTATATATTCGATTTTGTCCGCAACATCAGTCACTATAATATCCTGAAAATACTCAAAGAGGACAGCCGATAGTGACAGAAACGTCGTATATGTAATATAATTATTCATTTAATTACTTTGTCAGAATCTTTTGGCTATTAATCTTAAATATTATTTTATAAATTAATTCAGCGCAATATAGATATAAATGAAAAGTCCACATGATACAGCTGGTCTGTTGGTATTTCGTCGTTAAACAAACCGAGAGCATTGTCGTCTGAGGTAAAACGCGCGACACATGTACCTGGAGTCTGCAGGGAGGCAGAGGCATCCCCGCTACTCGAGTCGCGTGGCAGTACGCCTAGTGACAGTCGCGCCACCATGTGTACTGGGCCATACAGAACAAACACTCTATGCTTTTGTTCCGGCAGTCAACAATGGCCCCAACAAAGCATTGCTCGCTCCCCATGTGCACGCTGTCGCCGCTGTGTACCAGGCCTATTGTATTTTTACACACGAAAGTTATATGTTTAAGCTAATAATATTTACCATAATTACAACCTAAATTCTTAGATTACGTCTGCCTTAACTATATTTAATTGGACTCTACCGTTTCTTCATAATTGACGTGATAACGTGCGAATTGTTTACTCTCTAACCCCGTGATGGGCAAACTTTTTTAGGAGGGGGCCAAACGAGAGGAAAAAATCTTTAGGCGGGCCAATATAATTTAGAGTTGAAGTAACGTAAATTGTTATATTCTTTGTAAATGCTAGTTTCGTTGAAGTTGAGACATAATGGTGTAGCATGACTTTCTATCTATTCGAACATAGGAAATATTGAGGTTTCTCGATGACAAATGTCTGTTTATTATAAAAACAATAATAATTTTACGAAAAAGCGAAGAAAAAAAATTCCGGCAAGCTATACATACAAACTTTTTCTATATTCAAGGTTTACCGTGAGGTAAATAGGCTATCAACGAATTCTGCACTGAACAGACTTACCTACGTGACCCGCTCATCAACCGCAAAATGTCTGACCACCCAACCTGTCCGTGGATCAATGATCGTCAAAAGGCTCTGTTTGGTTCCCGCTTATCCATCGCTGTTATGGGAGAACCAATTATCAAAACTTTATCGCTCTACGTCACGTTAGCTAAGGGCAAACGGGGGCTGTTCAAAAAGAGAGGGAAAACCAAGGTAATGAAGTGTTGTTTGGGAATCAGTGGAATAACAAAGGCTGTTAGATTGGGAATGGATACTGTGACGGAATTTAAGGAATTCTACTACTTATAAGGCATAATAAAATAATGGATGGTAGAAGTATAGTAGACATAAATAGTAGGATAGCACAGGCAAGGAAGGCGTTCGCTAAAAATAAGAATTTACGTACGGGTAATATGTGTAAATATTAGGAAATCGTTGCTAATTCATATTCGTATGGATACGAAACGTGGACAATAGGTGTTGCGGAGAGGAAAAGAATAGAAGCCTTTGAAATGCTGAAAATCAGATGGGAGGATAGAGGAACTAACGAGGAAGTTCTAAACAGAATAGGGGAAAAGTGTACAATATGGAGGACGTTGACAAAGTGAAGGTATAGATTTTTAAATTTAAATTAGCACAAATTTATTAACTTAACGTTTATAAAATTAATTTATCATAACAATTACAACTATTACAAATCTAGGGTCCATATAAATTCACGACTAGTACAAATTGTTAGCAAGGGACCCCATCTATTTGCAGAGTCATGAATTTGTGGGCGTTGTTATGCTGGAGAAACTTTTTATACCTATTTTGATACAATGGCTCTAACACATGTTATATTTGTTTTCGTATGCAGCTGCATCCTTTGTCGGCCTGGACTGCTCCAGGAGTTTGCGTCTCGGTGTATGCATGCCTTCACTTCCTTCTAAGAATTCTGGTCTTGCTATTACGTGGACGTGCGATAAAACCTGCTACTCCCTGGAACCCGTCTTCTTTCCTTCTCCCTGTTTTTTTTCAAGAGATTAAAGACTAACTTCTCTCATATATGATTCAATGGCAAGCAACTATTCTCGCCTCCCCCTCTCTCTCTCTCTCTGCTGCCCGTCTGACTTGTTGGTTCTCCCACACTATCTCCTTATATTGCCCTCTTTCAAAAATATATTTCCATCTGCTTCTCTCCATTTAATTTCCTCCCCAGTTCAGCTATTATCATGCCGCTACCATGAGGGTGAATGTCAGATCACACAAGGTTGGCCCACGGTGGTCATCTTTCTTCACGGAGGAAGAAACGTTCTTTGAAATTTCTGAGGGGTTGATGCCCGTGGTAGTAAATGTCCACTAGTCCCCTGTGATTAGGATTTGGCACGTTTTGGGCCACTTATCACCATCTCATTGGCATCTGACATGCATGTTATCACCACTGATTTAATTAACGCCTTATTGATTACAATACCTCGTCTTTTTACGTTTTTAAAATACCTTGAGTATTTGGTCTGGGCTAAGACGCAATAATTCAACATTCCCGTTTAATTTATAGTTAAATATCATCGATACAGGTCAGAAGGAAAGAGAAAAATAATGTGTTTAGTAAGTCTTTGCTGCCTATATAACTCCTTTTTGTGACTAATAGTAATAAATTCCTCGGCAATGCAGAGTCTTTATCTATTTTATAAAATAAAAATGTCTTTGTGTGCATATATGTTTGCTCCGCGTGGATCTTTAATACGTGGAGTCACTTCAACCCTAATTTGAACACGTTATTTACGATTTGGGACTAGGCCTTTCTAGGATTGAAGGTGGCAATGCATAAAAATGATTGGAATATATAATTTCTGGTTCGCTAAGTGACGCTCTCGATGCACCCTACGTGTGTAAATGGAATTTGGTAACTTAAAAAATGCTGATACAACCATATTTGGTGAAGAATCCAATTGTTTGACTTTTCATTAGTTGGTTTCAGACATTAATCATGACAGAAAGTTGAAATAGTGCATATTAGAGTATAATTTATTGTTCAGTGTGCTGTTGACAATTAAAGTTACGCTCCCGATACCGGTTAATTCATAACCTCAGCATCCGTTGATAAGCGGTGGAGAGGAAATGATAAAATATTTTTAATGATTAGTGCTACCAAATATATATTGTCACGTAGAAATCGGAACGTTGGAATAATGAATCAGGTTATTTGTAGAACACGTTTATTTAGTCATACAAGTTATACACGATGTGACCCGATGCTCGCTCACAAGTCAACTGCCCGCTGCATAACAATCAATCAATCAAGGTTTTTAATCCGAGACAGAGATCTCGGAGCCGTTATAGGGCTATGAGCCCTCTTCGGCAGTGGTGGTAAGCAACCATTAGGGAGGACTTATGTATAGTCGAGGGAGGGGAATTAAAAAGCAACAACATGGGGATTCCGTACCAAGCAGAAAGCTCTTCGCCGGGGCTTTGCAGGGGAGGGTTCGCGATTCGCATGAGGGGGGGGGGTAGATCAGCAGGCGACGTCGTCCGTCGGAACGAGGGCCAACCATCCGTCACCGTCCACTGAAAAGCGCTACACAAAGATGCCAAAGTCTCTTCATTCTTGAGGTACGTATAAAAAGGGGGTAGAAAGGGTTGAGGGTAGGCGGGGGAGGATCGTAGCTATGGTTACTAGGGCCCATTGCTACATTTTTGACCTACTTGCATTTGCCATAGGATGCAGGAAAACCTAGAAAACCTGCACCAAGTAGGACGGATGTATAAGGACCAGTTACGATGTCGCGATTTCTTGACGAAACTGGAGAGAGAATTGAGATTAATGCATGTAAATGTTTAAGACCGGCCGGTTCTCGCTATCTGAAACATAGAATGGTTGTTAATTCATGTTGAAGGAGTTTATTGCAGATCACAGCTTTATATAGGCACAGAACAGGAAATGATGTAACACTCATTGTTAACATAGAACAATCTGGAACAAATTAAATGAAGTAATGAAAAGTGACTAAAAATATTAGCGGGTGACGGGAATCGATCCCTGGCCCTCTGGACCGCAGAGCAGCGTCTTAACCACTACACCATAGCGTCAGGTCCTTTGGAGATCACAAATGTGGCATTGCTCCCCCTCCAAAGGAAACAGCGTCTCGCTGTTATGGAGATATCGACCAGAATCTTGCTGGGAACCGTTGGAAAGAAACAGTTTGTAATGTTGACGGCTTGACCGTTTTTATTTTTTATTTTTATTCATCTTCTGGGGGTGTTGTTCCCGGAATTAGGACGGATCGTTGATCTCCTTCTTCGTTATCTACTTGAAGGTCAGGTCTATTGTAGGACTTCATTCGTAAGACGTGTACTATATCCTTTGGTTTCCGTCGCTTCGACGAAGGATCATAGTCTTCAACCTCATAATTGACATCCGAAATTTTTCGTAGGACTCGGTACGGCCCAAAGTATCGTTTTAAAAGTTTTTCGGACAGGCCAACCTTCCTTACAGGTCTGAAAATCCACACTAAGTCTCCTGGTTTGTACTCTACAGATCTGTGTTTCGTATTATAGCGTTCCCGGTCCTTGTCTTGCGTGCTCAATGTCCGTATTCGCGCAAGCTGTCGGGCTTCTTCTGCTCTAGTTACCAGATGTCCCACGTAATCATTATCTATTTCGTCAGGGTAAAGGGGAAACAGCGTATCCATAGTTGTCTCAGCCTCGCGTGCATGGAGCAGAAAGAAAGGACTGAAACCAGTGGCATCTTGCTTTGCCGTGTTGTACGCAAATGTTACAAATGGAAGAAACGTATCCCAATCCATCTGTTCGGCATCGACGTACATCGACAGCATATCAGTCAGAGTTTTATTGAATCTTTCCGTTAGTCCATTCGTCTGTGGATGATAGGCCGTAGTCATTCTATGAGTAACATTGCAGCGTGCAGCTACTTCCGAAACTAGCTTCGAATAAAACACTTTCCCACGATCCGTTATCATTATTCTCGGGGCTCCATGTTTCAAGATGATTTCTTCAACTAGAAACTTTGCTATCTCCTGAGCTTCGGCAGTCGGTACAGCTTTAGTGACAGCGTAACGTGTCAAGTAATCCGTGCAAACAATTATCCACCGATTACCGTAAGTTGTTTTTGGAAATTTTCCTAAGAGATCAATCCCAATTCGGTGAAATGGAGAAACGGCGGGTGGGATCGGTATCAGATGTCCCGGTGGTAACTGTGGCAAATGCTTTCGTCTCTGGCATTCCTTGCAGTGACTTACGTAGCGTCTGACGGTTCTGTACAGGCCCGGCCAATAGTATCGTCGTCTGATTCTGTCGAAGGTCTTGGTGAAACCCAGATGCCCAGACGTAGGCGCGTCATGGAAATGACGCATAATGTCAAGTCGCAATTCACGGGGAATAACTATCAACCACTCTTGTCCCATAGGATCGTAGTTCCTCTTGCACAATGTTCCCTCTACCAATTCGAACCCTCCTTTAAGTGGTTCCTCCTTCTCCAGAGCCCTTATGATGTCTCGTAGCTTCGGATCTCCCCTTTGCTCCGCAGCTATGTTAACTAAAGCAGTGATGGCTGGGATCTCATCATTTCATCACTTACTGGGTCTTCTTGAAGAGGATATCTTGACAGGCAGTCTGCGTCTCGGTGTTTGCGCCCGTTCTTATATACGACGGTGACGTCAAACTCTTGTAGTCTCAATGCCCATCTTGCTAGTCGTCCCGAAGGATCCTTTAAGCTTGTTAACCAACATAAAGAGTGATGATCGGTGACAATAGTAAACGGCCTACCAAATAAATAAGGGCGAAACTTGTTAATAGACCACATGATGGCAAGGCATTCTCTTTCAGTGGTAGAATAGTTCCTCTCGGCCCTTGATAACACTCTGGAAGCATACGCAATGACTTTCTCAACACTCTCTTGATTTTGAACTAGAACGGCACCGATTCCGTACCCGCTGGCGTCCGTACGTAATTCAGTTTGGAACTTTTCGTCGTAAAAGCCCAAAACCGGATCTGAAGTCAGGGCTTCCTTCAAAATGTTAAATGACTTTTCTTGAATTTCATTCCAACAAAATTTTGTATTCCCCTTGAGCAAATCTTGTAGAGGACGCGCTTTTGTGCAGAAATCCTTAATGAAACGCCGATAATAGGAACAAATTCCCAAGAAACTTCTGACGTCACGAATATGTCGAGGAGTGGGGAAATGTGTAATAGCTCTGACTTTTTCTGGATCTGGACGAATCCCCTCACCGTTAACAAGGTGCCCCAAAATCTTTATTTCGGATGCGGCAAATAAACACTTCTTTGGGTTCAAGCGAAGTCCTGCTCCTTGGATACATTTTAGCACCGCCGCTAAACGACGAAGATGTTCTTCAAACGACTCTGAATAAACAACAATGTCATCAAGGTAGCACAGGCACATTGTCCATTTAAGACGACGGAGAAGATTATCCATCATGCGCTCGAAGGTGGCTGGAGCATTACAAAGACCAAATGGCATTACCTTGAACTCGTAGAGTCCTTCTGACGTTACAAATGCGGTCTTTTCCCGATCGGCTTCGTCAATCTCAATCTGCCAATAGCCGGTATGAAGGTCCATAGTGGAGAAGAACTTTGATCCCGTGAGTGAGTCCAATGTGTCGTCGATTCGGGGTAATGGGTAGACATCCTTCTTAGTGACCTTGTTTAATCGACGATAGTCGACACAGAAACGCCATGTTCCGTCTTTCTTCTTAACAAGGACCACTGGGGAAGACCACGGACTTTCTGATGGCTGAATGATGTCTCTTTTCAGCATTTTCTCTACTTCCTCCTGGATAATCCGTCGTTCGGCTGCAGACACTCTATACGGCCTTTGGCTGATTGGGGCGTGATCGCCGGTAATAATACGATGTTTAACTTTGCATTGATTAACATGTTTCTTTGTTGAGCCAGTTTCAAAAGTGTCAGAGAATTGGCGCAGTAGGGTCAATAAATGGAAACGTTGTTCGTCTGTCAGGTTAGTTCCTAGGAGCGTATTAACAATATCCTCTTCAGTTTTGTCTACGGAATCACTGCTATACACTCCTTCTTCTATGACATTCAGGTGACTTTCGTTTATGGTTTCGGCTACCCCTATACGCATACCTTTCGGAATGAGCGTGGGCTGAGTGTGAGCGTTGGTGACCCAAAGTTGTCCCTTACCTTGGCTAAGCGTCACGATTAATGTGGGCACATACACTTCCTTCTGAAGCATCAATGCCTTGTTACTCTCCACAAGGGCTTCACAGTTGAGAGTGGGATCTAAACTGCCCACGTGCACTCGGCTCATCGATAACGGCGGGATGACATAATCTTCAACGACGGATAACTGTCCAGGATACTGGTCGCACGCCTTCTCTGAACTAGCTTCGTCAAGATGCAGCTTAGATCTTCCGCAGTCGATAATGGCCTGTGACGCTTCTAAAAAGTCCCAACCAAGAATGACATTATGACTGCATTCCGGTAAAACAATGAATTCAAAGGGTTGCGTTCGGCCATTGATGCTGAGTCTTATAACGCAAGTTCCAACTGGTTTGATGTAATTTCCGTTGGCGACTTTCAACAACGTATGTTTTGTGTTTTGAAACATGGTTTTCCTTAGTCGGCGGCGATAGTCGTCAGATATCACGGAAAACGAAGCTCCTGAGTCGACGAGTGCTTTAACTGCTCGATGGTCTATCATGACGTCGATGTGGTTTCCCGACATCTTAGCCACTGTCGTCCATGGAGGATTTCCGTCTACAGCGGCCTCCCCTCCGTAGAAGGTCGCCCCCCTCAGTTTTCCGGATTTCGGCGGGTAGGAGATCTACTTGAATTTCTGTAAGGCGACGGCGAACGACTGCGTCGAATCGGCGATCGACCGCGGCGGGGGAATGGCGACGAATAACTTTCGACTGGTTGATTGTTTTCATCGGCATAGTCTGTGTGACTCCGTACGTGATGACCGGGTTGGGTTCTCGTGGCATAGTTCTCGTCAAATGTTCGTCTTCTTTCTCTGCAATACCGAACAACATGCCCGGGCCGGCCGCAGTGGAAACATACGGGCCTGTTGTCGTCAGTCCTCCAAACTTCCGTTCTTCTTTGCGGACTCTCTCTTGGAGCGGCTACGGGTCGACGGCGAAGTGTTAACGGCGAGAACTTTGGCGGATGCGGAAAAGAATCAGTAGGAACCCGTTGAAGTACATCGGCATATGTCTGGCGGCGCGGTGTTTCTTTAAACTCGCTGGGTTCCAGGGAGATGGGAGCTAGCGACTTCTGCACCTCATTGCGGACTATATTCTCTATGTAGTGCTCCTGAGGGTCAATTGCTGATGGCATCATCACTTTTCTGATTTCTTCCCTCACGATCTGGCGAATGAGAGAGCTTAAGTCTTGTTGCTCCTCCATCATTGCTACTGACGCCACATTTGGTAGGCGCTCAAATCGTTTAGGAGCAATTCTCTTCTGGTGTGAAGCTTCTACATGGTGACACCATTGAATGAAATCCTTTGGCGTGGTGATCTTCTTCGTAAGCAGCGCCTGATAAATGTTTTCAGCTACACCTTTCATCAGATGCGCTACTTTATCTTCCTCCGTCATTCTCGGATCAACGCGATGACACAATCCCAATACGTCTTGGATGTATGATTGGGTGCTCTCATGTTGTTTTTGCGCCCGGATTTTTAATTCCTCTTCGGCCCGTCTACGCAATTTCAGCTGGTCCCCGAATGTAGCCTTTAAAGCGCCTTGGAATGCTTCCCATGATGTAATTTCGTGTTCGCTATTTTCAAACCATTGCCTAGCAGTGGCACTGAGGAAGAAGTAGGCGTTTGCCAAACACATCATATCGTCCCATCTGTTGTACTTCGCCACGCGCTCAAACTCTTTTAACCATTTCACTGGATCTTCATTAGCCTCTCCGGAGAAGATGGTTGGATTCCTAGTGGTCTGATATACGGGAATGGTGATGGGTGCGCACGTAGCCATTATTTCAGTAGCACTTGACGTGTTTGCTATCTGATTACCAGATATTTCTTGTCTGGTGTATGGAACGTGCCGCGGTTTGAGTCCTTGCAGACGACGGCTTTTTCTTGCCTGAATAGGAGCCACGATGAACTGGAAGTATTTCTACCCGGCGCCTCCACCAAAAATGTCACGTAGAAATCGGAACGTTGGAATAATGAATCAGGTTATTTGTAGAACACGTTTATTTAGTCATACAAGTTATACACGATGTGACCCGATGCTCGCTCACAAGTCAACTGCCCGCTGCATAGCAGATCACAGCTTTATATAGGCACAGAACAGGAAATGATGTAACACTCATTGTTAACATAGAACAATCTGGAACAAATTAAATGAAGTAATGAAAAGTGACTAAAAATATTAGCGGGTGACGGGAATCGATCCCTGGCCCTCTGGACCGCAGAGCAGCGTCTTAACCACTACACCATAGCGTCAGGTCCTTTATAGATCACAAATGTGGCAATATTATAAACTTTTCTTAATACAAACAAAACTCAAATCTTCTTGTCTTTCGCGAGATAAATCAAACATCACTTTCCATTTCTGCCATACCCGTATCAACTGCCTTCTCCTCTCGTAATATAGATTTAAGATTTATAATGAACTTCGGTGTTTCATTTGAATTTCAATCAAAATAAATTGTTAGGTTAGATTAAATAAAACAAATTAAATTTATTCACAGGAAACAACAATTATTACTAAACTTTAAGGCTCAATTTAAACATTTACCAGGGCTAGTTCAATTGCATTTAGTAAGACTCTATCTACTTAAGGGTCTTTATTTGTAGGCTTATCGTGCTACAGCAAAATCATTATCACGCACTTTTCGATATGGGCACTAACGCACCTGCGTCATAAACAGCTTCGTTCTTTGCCCACGTCGGTATCTTGAGGTTTGTCCTCCACGAATTCTGGTTGCCTAAGGAGCTCGTTCCTGGGCTCTGGGAAATTACTTGGACAGGACTCCACCTGCTTGGAGTTCGCCTCGTTCTAGGGACGTCCTTCCTTCTATTACGCCAGCAATGTTCCTCGTTCTCTCTCCGTCTGATTACTTCGAAGCTTGTTGCTGACTGACTAATTTCTATGGTGTCATGGCTCAACTACCACAACACTCTCCTGACATCCTACTTGTTCAATTCGCCATGTCCAACTAACAAAATTTCTCTTATCAATCCTCGCAGGTCAACTCATTCATTTACCCCACCATGAGATGCATGGCGGTTCACATAACCCTCAGCCTTCAATTAAAATCCAGCTTGGCCCGCGGTTTCTCTCCTTAATTATTCTCTAAATTCTCGATTATTAAATGATTTGTTTGTAAGATTATTCACATATTTTACCAAACATGTTGCACTTTTACAGTTTCGCTACAGAGTGCCTCTTTATATTTTAGTATAGGTCTATTTAAACAACATTCAAGGGTAAGATACCGTTCATTTTATATATAATTGATTCGGTACACACAATGATGAGTGTACCGCAATCTAATTTTTGATTATATTGTGATGCAATTACTTTTGAAATATGTCTCAACTTTTGCTTTATCATACACTGATTAAATAAGTTATAATTGCGCGCTTTTAAATATATCTTTGTTTAGTTTGAGTTATATCGTTATTGCGTACATGTGAATAGGAAGATATCGTCCTTCTCAGCACGATAATATATTGGTGCCGAAACCCTGGAATTTCAATTAAATTATTTCGCTACGCCACGAGAATGATAACTAAGGTAATCTCGCTACATGTTAAGTAATAAATTAAACTATCACTCCCGTACGATTCGAACCAAGCGCACCTAAAGCCAGGTTTGGTTATTTTAAACACGTAATGACCGATGAGGCTTAATTGGTGTCAGCCAACGTTACGCAATTTACCACAACTATTATTGATTTAACACATGACATGGCGACAGAAGAGTATGATGTATATACTAGAAGAAGTGAATATGATGAATTGCTAAATTTGTAAGTTTTGAACCATGTTTTTTAAATATAAATTAAGAAATTGTGACGTAGAACCCATATTTAGTTTCTCGTAAAATTTCTGTAGTACGCCTGAGGAAGTCTCAAAAAGAAGACCAAACGTCGGTTTTCAATAAATAGTAATAAATTTATATGCTGACTTAGGATCAAATAAAGTCGCCGATTCAGAATTTTTGAGAGAATACAAGAGTCTTTCAGAGTAGAAAACGGAAGAAGAATAGTGTATGTCATTCTGATTGAGGCGAAAGAAATTCTGTCCTAAAGAACTACATGCACTTCAACACAATTTACCGTTGCTAATGAAATCTACAATATTAGTTCTTTTTTAGACAACGGAATTATTAGTTTAGAATGTCGCTTGAAATTTTCTTAATTTAGTAGGAATCCACATCAGACTATACTTTTCCACGGCCGGTATCATTTCTGCCAATTGTTAATTCGATACACGCACTTTCGCCAGAGTTATTACAGGATTATCAGTCCTCCGGTCAGAATTGTGGATACTAAGAGCCAGTCAGTCTTCCATGTAAAATGTTAAATAAATTTGCACAAGAAATAATCGTGTACTGTCCTTAGACCATTCAGGGAAACATTAATTTTGCTGGACCATTCTAGGTCAAATGAAAAAAAATCAGACCACAGACAGCTACATACAAAGAAAACACAAATACAATTACAAAACGTTTACACTAAGGAAGAATTTTGAAGTGTAGTTTTTTATCATAAAAAATACTACTCATATAAGATTTCTTAGTCTATTCCTAAACTGATTTAAGCTACCCGGAAAAGTCGTCAGTATTTCTGCAGGCAAGGAATACAATCGCGTATTGACCTATTTACAAATGAAAGTTTTCCTACGTCTGTGCGTTGCTCTTTTTCTTTAATTTTGAACGAGTGATCATTTTTAGAAATAATATATAATATATATTATATATATATATATAGTGATAAAAAAGGCGGATTTTGTGAGGTTGTGGCGTTATGAGGCGCAGTTCGGCCAACAACAATGGCTAGTCGGCCGAAAGATGGTGATTTGCCGCGAGAGTGTAACGCCGAGCGTGTATAAAAAATGACGATGGTGAACCCCCGAGGGAAAACCCCGCCAAACGAGTGTAAAAAATGAGGGCGGGGAACCCCGAAATTTTGTGAGATAGGGGAATTCCCGTCGGAAGATTTAAAAGGGAAGCCGATGGGTGGATCGAGAGCAGAAGTGAAACGAGTGGAAGAGAGGACAGACTTGGTCCGAGCAGATATCCAGAAGAGAGACGAGTGGAGGAAAGGACAGATTTGGTCCGAGCAGCCAGAAGCCAGATGAGAGGACGGACGTGAGCAGACGTGTCCAGACGTGATCAAATCCTGCAAGACGCCAGAGCGACGCACAAACATTCGAGAGGTGGATGTTTGTTGGCCCAGTAATTGCGGGTAAGCGATAAAAAAAATTGTGAAACTTGCTCATTGCTCTGGATAAATAATATTTAATGATTTTTCTTTCTATTTTCAGCTACTGCATACTCCATCTCTTGAGAGACCCAAAATCCCCTGAGATTAAGCCCGTGTATGCACTTAAATTAATAAATGAAAATTTTTTAAATTGATCATATTTGTTCTGTTAATTAATAAATGTTTTATACCCAAAAAATTAATTACAAATTTTTCTGACGTCATCAATTAAATAATTCAAAATTATTATAAACCAACCACGTACAAACCCTTAACTTTAATTACAACCACATAACTTCAACCCAAACAATTTCTTTAAGAACTCTTTAATCAGCTGTTTGCTGTCTTTCCAGCTGTTCGCTGTCAAGATCCAAAATTTCTTTGGCCATAATTTTTCTATAATCAACTGTCTATGCACAACAGCTGTTTAACGCACGTCGCAAATTTTCAACAGAACATCTGTTTCTTATAACTAATTACAATGTTATTACATAAAATTTTATTTTCCATCAGCTGTTTCTGACAGTTCATATGACACTTATTTTAATTGTTGTCAGCTGTTTAATGCACGTCAACAGAACATCTGTTTCTTATAACTAATTACAATGTTTTACATAAAGTTTTACATCCCATCAGCTGTTTCTGACAGATCATATGACATTTATTTTAATTGTTGCCAGCTGAATTTGATGTATCATCTGATCTTTATTAGTTTGTCATTAACAGAATACCGCATTCAGTTTTTTCACCTGGTTTCCAAGGAAATCCACATCCACCCCTATTCCATAACTTTCTTCCTGCTCTCTTCCACCATAGGATGCACAATTTTGAGACATAGAAGCACATTTTTTGCTAATCATTAAGTTCCGCTCAGTTTTTTGATGATGTTCTCCCACGTACCTTTCTCTTGTACGTTTTCGGGTTATCTTAAATCTATACAAAACATTTCACTACTTCATCTTTGTTGCAAACATAATCAGCTGTTCCCTAACCTGCTTATTCAATGCGTTCGCATTACCTTCACACTTATCAGCTTCCATCTGATGCTCTACACGTTTAAATTTTTTCTTAAACTTATTTGCAACTACATTATGAAATCGATCCTTACGCATCAGATCTTCCTTTATTGTTACAGCAACCACACTCTCCTTTTTTAACAAATGATCTCTTTGCTGTTTTAGTCCATCCTTAGCCCCCAATGGTAGTTTTATTTCTATTTCCTTGGCTATCTCATTTGGTAAACCCATATGACACTCTTTTTTACTAAAATCCAAAACAACTTTATGCTTGACAATCCAATCTAAGCCCAATACAAAAGGTACAAACAAAGACTTAACTACTATACATCTAATAAGCATCTCCTGACCTTGGATTCTAACCTTTAAAAGAATATGTTTACTGCTTTCCTCAAATTTCTTCCCAATGCCTCCATACACTCTCATCCCAGTTATTGGCAAGCTTTCTAGAATTGCTTTCCTTTCCATCAGCTCAAGATATAATTGTTCACTGATAAACGTAGATGTAGCTCCAGTGTCAATAATGGCTCTTCTTTTCCCATCTCCCTCAATGTCAATATCAATAGATAACAATTCATGGTCAGATGATTTTTCTTCCCCTTCATCCTCAATTTCTTCTAATAATTCTTTCTTATTCACCAAAATTGGTATTATTTGAGTTTTTTTGTAGTCCCTATTCTTTTCTGTGTTACTGCAGTTCGTGTCTACACACCGCTCTACTTCTACCATATTTTCTATCTGCTTATCACTACTATTTACACATTCCTCCTTATATACATCTGCCTGCATATCCTTAATACCATTAACCATGTTATCGCGAACTTCCTCTTTTTTCATAATACTATTAACCATGTCATCAAGAACTTCCTCATTTTTCATCAAATATCTTAGTATTTACCTGAGCATAACGTCCTCTGCCTTCTCATCTACTCTTTCACACGTAATAGCCTCCTGCACTTCTTCCATTTTAACAAAATACACGACACACACTTCTCGACGAAATCCACGCAGCGGTCACAGGACCCCTCAGATATGCGTAGAACAGCTCTCTTCCCCAGCATTCCTTTTTCAGCGCCTCCCACTTCTTCAGTCGTCGTATAATTCTAGGGTACCACGTAGTCGTCCTCACCAAACCACGTTGTTCGGTGCCCCAACGCTGCGGCGCCAACTCGCAAGCTGGCCTGCATTTTTGCGTGTAACTTTTCATCTTACAATATATAATATTATTTTAATTATTTAATAATTATTATTATTTTAATATAAATATTGTGATAAAAAACGCGGATTTTGTGATATTGTCGCGTTATGAGGTGCAGTTCGGCCAACAACAATGTCTAGTCGGCTGAAAGCGGGTCAAACCCCAAAGGGGGTGCCCCGCGGAAAACCTCCTGGGGCGTGTGTAAAAAAACGATGGTGATTCCCCGCGGGAGACTCCCGCCCAGCGTGTGTAAAAAATGAGGGTGGGGAACCCCAAAATTTTGTGAAATGAACTGGCGGGGAACCCCGGAATTTTTTAAGGGACCTGAGGCGGAGAACCCCGGAATTTTATGAAGTAGACCTATGGCGGGGAATTCCCGTCGGAGAATTGAAAAGGGGAGCCGATGAGTGACTCGGGATCAGAAGTGGGACGAGTTGAGGAGAGGATGGACGAGATCAGAAGTCAGATGAGTTGAGGAGAGGACGGACGAGATCAGAAGTCAGACGAATTAAGGAGAGGACGGACGAGAGCAGATGCTGTGAGAGGTGGGCAGATACGTCAGATGTGGTGAGACGTGAGCAGACGTGGTCAGACGTTTGCAGACGTCAGATGTTTCGAGGAAGCAGGTGAGTTGCGGGTCTGGTTCCTACTACCTTCATCGATAAAAATCCTGCCAGACGCCAGAGAGACGCGGAAACACTCGTGAGGTGGATGTTTGTAGGCCCAGTAATTGTGGGTAAGTTATTAAAATCGCTGTGAAACTTGCTCATTGCTCTGGTTAAATAATATTTAATGATTTTTTTCTATTTACAGTAACTGCATACTCCATCTCTCGAGAGACCCAAAATCCCCTGAGATTAAGCTTTAAATTAATAAATGAAAAATTTTAAAATTGATTATAATTTGTTCTATTGATTAATTAATGTTTTATACCCTAAAAAGTATATCACAATATATAGCAAAGGATACCCGTGTTTTAGACCATATATATATATATATATATATTTCGTGATTTATTTTAATTGTAAATATTCAAATAAGGCTGCTAGGATTACTTAAATTGTTTGTAAATATTGTTAGAATAAGCGAGGTTGGCGACAATGAGATAGTTGTGTGGTCTGAATTTCCAGACGACATTATTACGTCGTTGGGTGACGCAAGAGATAGTGCCGTGCGCAAAAAGCTTCGAGAGACAGAGCCAGTTTCAGCAAGATGGTCGAAACTAGGTTTTGAGGTGAAAGTGGACAGAGCGGTGGAGGAGGTCGTCGAGACAAGACGCACTTTTGTAGTGGGGTGATAGGAGTGACAGGGGGGGGGGATGTGCTCCCCTGCATTACGTAACTTTTGAGTCGTGTGTGACTCCGTGTTATAAAGGCAGACGGTGACGAGAAGCGGGAGGGTGTAGATGTGACTCTGTGTAATGTGGCAAATGAGAGTGCAGGTAGCCGAGGAAACCAGTGGTGTAGTGGAGAGTGTCCGGGCATTTACTTCTGAAAAGTGCCGGAAAGACGTAATCATTTGCCGGACGTGAGACGTTCAGTTATTTTTGCAGGAACGGTGATCGAGGAACGTGCGTCCTAGCTCTTTGCAGCGATGGAAGACTGAGACAGAACTAAACTTTGTTTCCAGTTGCTTTGAGGAGCAGTGGCGAAGCGAGCGAGCAGACAATATGAAGATTCCATAAATTTCCTATACATGACGTAGATGTGATTGTAGGGTGGAGGCAACAGCACTATATTAGCAGTCATATACAAATGTTGGGTGAGTGAAGAATTAGATCTGAAGCTTGCTCATTTTTTTATTAATCTACTTACAATATAAATGATATATTTTTTCTTACTTTTGCAGCATCTGCTTGCTTCATACTCAAGGGGCACAATATCCCCTTACATTTAAAAAAATTTTGTTGTTTGAATGTTGTGGTATTTTTGTTTTGTTTTTGTGTTAAGTTAATGAATATAGTGGTATGAGATTTCGAAAGGTCGTTAATTATTTAACTAACCTTTCTCCTCTCACAACATATATATATATATATATATATATATATATATA
>CM067379.1:118215280-118284165 GCA_034510155.1 Eucriotettix oculatus
TATACCGGGAGATTCTTTTTAGGATTTCAAATATTTACTTTTTGACGAGATGTGCCGAATTAAAATATATTTAGACAATGCTACCATTAGAAATAGTAAATTTGTTTATTATTATAATATAATATATGCGATGTATGTGTCAAATACTAACGAACAACTGCACGCAACAATGATTCTCGCCACTCATCATCTTTTGCGCCAGAGATCACTATGTTTGAAGAATATCCTTGCTTCGACACCAACCCCCAGAGCATTAAAGTTAATGAGAGAGGTAGATAATACGTCAGTAGTATGTCAAAGCCGATACTAATCCACTTTGAACTTTGACCTCTTACGTCACTGGATCTGGAAAACTGCCGGGAGCCTTCCTTTCAGTTCCCGTCACATGACTTTATAACTTCCGGAGGCTTCTATTACCCTTAAGACTTCACTTGACCGTATTCACCATTTGTCTTAATGTTAAGTGACCTTGAAGACTACTGGTGGTTTACTCGCACTTATCCTGGCCCACTTTCACTCCGTTCCTCACCAATACACGAGTATAAAAACGCCTCGCACAACCATCAATCGTTTAAGTGTGTATAATTGTTTGATCAAAAATGTTTTGTGTTCTTGATTTTCAGAGCTATTACGACCAACATGGACAACTTAGTCCATGCGATTTAGCTATTTTATATAAGAATAATGTTTAGTAACTAAAATACACAGCCAATTAATTAGTCTTTAAACAACCCGATTTCTTTTTCAGTCCAATTCACATATCCTCCTCAGTAGCTTTCGATTATATTGTCATTTTCAACTGTTATCTAATTTAAAGCAGCATTATAATTCTATTTACATTGTAGCAATCTTGCTATGTCATACTTGAGACACTCCACATATACTAAAATTAGACCCAAAGGGTCTTATTCTATTAAAAGTATTAATTGCTCGTCTTTCACTTCAGTGACACCTCGGACACCTCGTCGCCGATTTCGGAATGTCCTAATCTGCCTAGGAATTTGGTGACCGGGTGGCGTGTGTTCCCCAAATGAAACAAGGGAGATTATAGGAGAATATCCATCCCTACCACCTTAGTAATAGGTGCCGGATAAGTGGGGACAAGGTTTTAAAGAGGCTGGCAGAGACAATTTTGGACAGATTTCTGGTGATACAAGAAGAGTGGTGGAGAGGGATTGCTGGTGATACAAGGAGGTGGAGAGAGGAGATTGAAGAAGAGTGGTGGAGAAAGAGATTGCTGGAGATACAAGGTGGTGGCGAAAGGAGTTGGCAGCAGAGAAGTTACGGCGAGAGCAGATTTGTGAGGTGGCAGCGGAAAGGTGAACCATGCTTTGATCAGTCCAGGAAGCAGGGAAGAAAGAGAAAAAACTGAGTTTCCTCAATTCGGGCAGCACGACTTTGTCGACCAGCCGCTTCAAGTTCCACAACAGGGAAGTACAGCGAGACGCATATAAAAACAACTCAGATTCGTCAATGAACGGAAAATCTGCTACACGTGGTCACCCAAACCACAATTACCCTGAGATCTTTAATATAATCCCATTTTAATTCATTATTTTTGTACGTAATATATACACGCACGACCCATAATGAAATTATTGTGTTTACAATTAATAAATGTATATATTTAAACCTAATTATTAAATTCATTAATTAATATTCCCCCATCATTTACAACGTGAAGGGTAAGGGAAAAGAAAAATGTGTTTCGGATTACATTACAAAAGATCACGAATTTATAGATGTGACGGATCTGGGTTTCCCGAGATTGCGAGAATTGCGGAGTGCGAATCTACAAAATACATTAGATATAGTGCGACTGTTAACATCAATTATAACAAGTAGAATAAATGATGAGATAGAAGTATTAGTCTGCAACAAAGGTGATTATTTTATACTTGATTCTGTTTTGCTATATTTCATGTGTTGTTGTGTTTTTTCAGAATTTGTCTTTAATGTGTAAACATCAATCGACCTGAAGTGTGTGTGTGCTAGTCCAACACCTCAAGAATTTTGCATAATAGTCATTTGAATAATGTTTTGTGTGTGTATGATGTTCAGAAAATAATAAATAAACATATTTGCTATAAAGGTTTTTTGTTTTAATTTTCCCCCACTCTCCTTGACAATCCGGTTAGTGAAAGGGTGGTGAGAGGGAATATCACACGATTTCACAAAAAAATATGACTATGTATTCAAAAATATTATAGAACATTGTTTTATCAATACAACTATTGTGAGAATCATTATATCCTAACCATTTTTCAAACACTTTATTTCCTTTTCTTCACAGTATGCGTTCCACGAGATATGATTAATTTTTTTCTAATTCCTCTGTGTATAAAGCTCCAGCCAGCAATTGTTGGTAATCCTACAATATGTATGTTATAGGGTTTAGCGGTTGAACTCTGTGAATAGTGAAGAGTTTTGTAGTCCAATTCGGTGTATACCTCTTTTCAAATTGGTGTTCTTGCTTACTGATGCGACGACGCCTCCAACTTTAAATTTATTCTTTCCTCTAATCATTTTGATTGTGTTGTACACCGATGTGAGCAAACGATTATCATGTATATCACGTGGTTTCATTTTAATGGTACGGTTATAGGAGCGATTGTAGTCTCGAACAATATTTTGTAAAATATGTATCCACACATGTGAACCTTGTTTTGTACACATTGTCCACATACGCTCACAAAAAGTTAGGTTAAAACGTTCTACAACGCTTGCTTTCATGTTACTGTACGTAAAGTTGTGATTGTTGTTGTCCATTTTTTGAAGTACGCATTATAGAATTCCGTATCTCTGTCTGACTGGATGTTTTTAGGATGACGTTTGCTCTTATCGTATAATTGACATACTACTGTAGCAACTTCCTTACCCCGCTTCGTCTTTAACGGTTGAACCCATGCATATTTGGAGTAAACGTCACTGATAGTTAGCATGTACTTAAAATCATTTTCTTGCGAGAAGGGAATCATTTCTACCAAATCCATTCGATGGAAATCATCTAGTCCCATAGGAGCGTAGCATTTCCGAACCAGGAGATGTAATTCACTAGCAATATTACGTCTAGCGTCCATCATTCTGATGTGATGTGAAGCAAATAAGTTTTTAGTTTTTTATTCAGTGATTCTAGCTTCTCGTAGTTCTTCGATGATGGATATACTTTCGCTTTCGTGAGAAGTATGACCAGTCGATTTTAATGCCATTAACAGCTGCAATAGATGCACAAGTTCATTAGGATCATCCCAGTTGCTCTTGGTGGGACTTTCACATAATACCACGACCTGTATGTTTCGGGGGCAAAAGTTTCTTTTAATGATCTCGGTATATTTATAACCTTTGTTAGACTTCAAGTGATTGTCGGTAGATGTTGTAATCTGTGTAGAAGGTGTAATCTTTCCTTGTAGTCCTTCATGCACAGCTTGGCCGAAGGCTCTGCTTCGCTTCTCCTTAACCCTCTTCCATTCCTTTTCCCTTTCCTTACAGTGTATATTGACTGTAATTATACACACGTCTAAACTGCACATCTGTGTTTTAACTGGTAAACACTACAAATCTTCCGAGTCTTACCTAGCCAAACCTAGGCAAATCCACCCACCTACCAATCTATGCTCAACGTTCCTTCTATCTATATAACCCTTGGTGATATCCTAATATCTCACTTTCATTTCCCGTTCCATGTCAACTTCGATAGCGAAGCCACTCAGATAATCGAATTATTGATAAAGGATCTCTTCCTTTTCTTGTTCGCGGCTTCCTGGGGACCTATAACCTCAGGTGAACACGAGACAGTAATATTTAGGCTTGTTTGTAATGAGTCTGTGCCTTTGTAGGTTTTATTATTTATAGTTATTAATTGTTAGCATCGAAGAATATTTCCGAATCTGAAATCAACCATCGATTTCCTTCCTTCTGTATACCGTATACTTTATCCAAATCTTTGTTTTGATGTGTTTTTTCAAACAATTTCACGAAGGATGCTCCTCTCTCTTCTTCTGATTCTTCTTCCTCTTCTCTTCTGATAGGATATGGTGTTGCTGATTGGAATGTGTGGTTGTTTCTAACGCTATTCAGTATGGATTGTAGTGGTTCCGAAATTGGTTTAAATGTTTTTTGAAGATGAGTTTCTTGTTGCAACTCATCTGATTTAAGTGTATTGTATTTATGTTTTATATTCTTGATGGCTTGCGCAAGGTGTCTATTATCACGAATGTCTTTTGTTATGCGCGACCGGGTGCCGGGTGCCGGGTGTCCGTAGAACGAGCTTTCGAACGGGTGTACGAACGACCACTTGTGTGTTTCCATTTGCAGGCTTACATTCAAATTGATAGTGTAGTGTATCATTCAAAGGAGTTTTATATTCTATTCGCGTGCAGACTGCACAAAGTATTCATCAAATCCATTGCGATATCATCCGTTATTTAGTTCACTATCTTTATCGATAACAATGAAACCATACCGAGTTTTCCAACAATGAGCGCAAAATTTTTTGAATGCATCGAAACTCATATCCGTATTTAAATGATCATCGTACACATGTTTAAGATTTTCAACGTCTTGTCGAAATAAGATAAATGTTTAGGCAGATGAGTTTTTTTATTTTTTTTATTTGGGTTAACAGGCTACATGAGGGTGATCCTGAAACAGGCAACTCCCCTTTAATAGCATAGGAAGGGAATTGAAAAGGGGGGATGCGGAAGGTAGAGCAAGGTAGCCAAGGGTTAACTAGGGCCCTCGGGCTATGGTTTAAGGATCCTACCCGGTGTTTCACCTAAAGAGATGCAGGGAAAACCCTAGAAAACCTGCATCAGGTAGGTCGGGTATTGGGTACTATTCTCACGCCCTTCCGAATGACGGGAGACGAGTTTGCTGTGGGGACGCAGCATTCCCTTCTCTGTGTCTCCACCAGTTACAGGAGGCAGTAGGCCGACTGATCCAATGGGATTAGCGGACAACTCTTGCCATATGCCCAAGGTCTTCGACCCCAGTACATATACCTCCTAAAATAGGTGAAGGTGTCTCGGCATATGAGAACTTTGATAAAAAAAATACCCAGAGAGAGTGCGAGGCATCTCCGACATGATCAGGTAAGCCCCGCAGTCACTCTGGGCTGAAGCGTCTACGAGAAACTCCCGCAGCGCCTCCCCCCGGCAGATGAGTGTTGGACTGACATAAATAAAATACATCTACACCAAAATGCCTAGCAGCGCTAATGTACATTTTCATAAGATTCTGTTTATCACCCGCCACATCATCGAGAATGATTATGGAATTTTGATTTACCTCTTCCGGATGAACGACATCATCGTTTTCAGAATAGCTGTGATAGGAGATGTCTGAAATATAATTCAATATATTTTCCAAGCGGACATATTTACTTTGCTGCGACTATTTCAAATAGAAACGCAACCCGTTTGGGTGTTCCAGCAGGTTAATCATAATTCCAGACATCGAAGAGAATTTGGTAGGAGAGCTCTGCATTTCTCCCCCACCACAACAACAATCTTCTTGTACAACGTGAGCAGGTGCTTTGCTTCACGGTTTTCATCGTAGCACTGTTTACAATCACATCAATATATACGCATACCGAAAAATGTAAGCATCCATTAAATGTTTCGGGTTCTTATGGAAGAGACAAATTGTGTCGTATGCCTCCTCGCTATAGTGAGCAATCAGAAAGAAGGTTCAGATCAAAGAGCGAAATACGAAACACCTCAAGAGGTCTTTTGCATACAGGGCACGCACGACTTTTCGCCGTCACCTAAAGGTGTCGTTAGCAGTGAAAAGGTTAAAAGGAAGAATTCCTAAAATTCTTCCCTTCTGTAAATTTAATCAAAATCGTAATGCTAAACTGAGAAGTATCAGTCGCCTCTAATTGTAGTTAAAAGAAAACACTTTCTTGCATATTATTAATTACCTCCGATTGAATGTCCGTATCTATAATTTCAACTGTCGCTGATAGTTGGATGCCATTTATTGCGGTCATAGTATAGTTTTTATTTTTGTAGACATCAAAAAGTGCGATCTTAAATAATTACGCTTCCACAAAGGTTTTATTTTATTTTATTTGCCAATTAATGTGCAATTTTAAGAGAGGTGGTAGTTTTTTTATTATAATATTTGTTTCATAAATATGATTTGCTGTTTAGGCAACTTGAAGTTCTTATGAAAAACTTTTCTTTCGAATTTCGTAATTTATTTGAAAAATTTGTGTAACTAGTGCTGAAAGTGTTTTCCCACGTTAAAGTTTTTAGCTGTCGTTACACTGTAATTGCACAGTAAGTTTTTGATTATAGTTTCTACCCACTCAGTATTACTATAGTTTTCTGTGGTGGCTGCAATAACAAAAGAATAACTAAAACATTTTAAAGTCAAATTTATTGCTTTTTTATTTTGCAATATAATTATATTAATCATTTCTTCTAAACTTGTAAATGTAAACCACACACACAGTCACCCGTAAGAAACCACCACTTTGAACGACACATGCATTTTATATCGCCCGTGTTTTCTACGTATTATGGAAGAACATTGTTTAATTCTAATTTTCTCTACGTTTGTACCTGCATTATAAAGGTCCAAGTCTCCTTAGTACAATCAATTAAGACAATTTAATTTATCTGATTTACTTTAAAATCATAATAATGTTGCAAATACCATTTTATTGAACAACGAAAGGAAAACTTTGAAAAATTGCAAAACGATTTTATAAGTACAGTTAGAAATACTTTGATGAGTAGTAACAATTATTATAACAATCGAACTGCTTCTTCTATGATATTACACAGGAACACAGCTTATGTCGTATGATCATCTTATTTTTCAGCCCCACTATTCATGTATATGAAATGAGGATTGTGGGAAGAGAAAATACTTACCCTACTATATGTAAAAACAAATGCCGTTGTAGTAGAATATTTTGTTTTGATGTCTTACTCAAATATAATATAAGGTTTCATAAATTATACAATTATTAAAATATTCACTTGTTTTGAAAAGCTTAGATATTTGAATGCAGTCAGTATAAAATTGTCTTGGGGCTTTAGCCACTCGATGCTAGGAACTCCGTCCAATGTTAGACGCTTGATGGCTGGACGCAGATCCGCCAAGTACGAGCGTCCAACGTTGGCGTTGTCGGTCTTTGGACACACTGCATCCCAGTAAAATCTGTTCAATCAAGTTTTGTTAATATATTCGTATCGGTGATTTGTGCTTTGACAATTGAGTTTTCATTACGTATATGTTAATAATTTATATAGTATTTATTAAAGAAATAGTAATTTTGTGCACTAGAAGTTTACAAAATAATAAGTTTTATTAATATTTCTTTCATAAAAAACTGCTGTTTTGATTGAAATTTCACACTTAAATAGGGAAAAGCTAATATACAATAATGGAATTAGAATACGTTTCGTTCTTTTATTTAGGGTCCCCCTCAGTTATTTAAATAAAATAATAAGAAATGTTGTTTTGATCCCGCAGTGTCCGGGGCCGAAATGAGTGAAATTATCATTTAGGTCACGGACGTTGCAGTAGCAACAAAAACTTATTGTATTATTTTACTTAATAAGTGAGGAGGTCCCTAAAATTTGGGGACGAAAGTATTCTAATTAAATTTTTACATTGCTGATTTTGGCTTTGCTTTTTATTTACTATATTAAGTCAGATAATATAATTAATTAATTTATAATAACGAGATTAGTTAACATTAGGGGTTTTTGTATTAATTTTATATATTTTAATCTCCCTTACATATGCTTTTATTATTCCGCGGTTATAAACAACGCATTTATATTAAAAAATCTTGTAGTTTTTGATTGTTTTACTCGTTGAAATGCGTGACTTTACTGTAGAATGCATAAAAAATCGTCAATAGTAATTTGCAACAAGACAAGGAAATTACTGTTGCGGCAGTAGCAATAATAACATCCTCATAATCCTATATTTTAGAAATGATTTTCTGAATTAAATTAATAGAAATACTACATTTAATCTAACTTTGTGGACTTCTTCAGGTAAATTATTAAATGAATGAACTTTTTACATTAGAGTAATTTGGTATTGTGGGTCATCTCCCGTGACGGTTACGGCCGAAATGATTAAACGTAAGATTTGTATTAATTAAATAGTAATAATAGTATAATATATAGTATATAACATTCGCACCTAAGATAATATTGAAGCAAAGTTTGAATAGAATATATTGGATCAAAGATTCACTTAACCGTGTAGCACTGATAGTGAACTCAAATATTTCAGTGAAAATTTCGCTGCATCGTGCGGCGCCGCGCCGACTTGACACACAAAGAGTGGATTGAGAGTGTATTACGTCCAACATGAATAATAATATAGTAAGCCTCTTGATGTACGCTTTTCGTACGTTTTCAGCCCCAGCTAACCATTGCAGACTCAGTGAAACCGCTTACACGCATCCTGCCTCGACTCCAGGCAACGGCTGCACAGATAGAGATTACCACTGAAATGTCATGACTCACGAGAGGTGCGAATATCTCAACTGTTTCTATGCTAATTCTAGTGGTGTGCAGGCGACAATTATTTTCAGTAGCTCTCGTAGTCGTAACTCGTAGCAATTACTCGCTCTCCCCTCATGAATACATCATCATGAAGACGGCGCGATGAGCGCAAAGTGAAACTCGTCCCCGCATTGCAATTATACAGATATTTCAAGAATTTGCCTAATAACCATTTCCTTCTTAATAAAGGTACGAGTCACCATCATCTCATATACTTTATTTTTTAAAAAAACTGACTGTGGTATTTAATTAAAAGAAATTAGTAATCTTACTAAAAATTAATACTCTTGCAGGTTTTTAAATAAAGCCGAGTCGATATTGAAATATAATAAAACATACATTACGAATCAAAATTCATTCTCAAACGCTAATCCTGAATATTTATCATAAACTAACACTGATTCCACTAATAAATAGCTGAAAATATTTAAGTTTTCAATTCTCCATCATATTCCGTTATTGTTTTTGTTGTGGTATTCACTCTCAAGACTGTTCTGATGACCATTCTTTCCATTCCAAAAAAAACTATCACAACCCATAACGTCCCTAATCTCTTTAGTATATTGCATCATCGGCCTCCTTCTGTTCCTACGCCACACACTTCCCTCTAATACTAATTTTACAAGACACTCGAGTCTTAAAACGTAGCCTATTAATCTATCTCAGGGATGCTCAAACTTGAACGATTGGAGATCTACCTCAATATTGTTAGACTCCGATCGATCGACTCTGTGAGTCTGCAAGTATATGTGATGCAGGATTGTCGTCTAGGTAGGAAGGGTTATTGCGGCGCAGGTTTAAGTATATTATATGTAGGTGCGACATTACATAAATAAATATTCGTATCAAAACGAACAAACAACTTTTATTATATTTTTACAAAATGGTTAAACCGTTTTATAATGCATGAAGAAAACTCGAGCACTCTATATCTCAGGCCTAATGGGCATTATATATTTGCCAGTAGTTTTTCCTCGGTCTTGCTGTACCGGTTGTAGCTGTTTCTGTTGCACCAGTAGTAAGATGGACTGGAAAGTGGACAGGATCTGGTGCTTTGGTTCGCGTCTCGGGAAATGCAAGCACGGCCTGGTCCTGACGTGACGTCACTGTCGTCAGCCACGGGCGAGTTTGATACAGTCTCTCGTTTCAACGTACAAAGTACATGTAATATTTGAAATGAATATAATTATTAAACATGGAAACAATTTCGGTTGACTTATATGAATTACAATTATTTAAGTAAATTTATTCAGTTAACTAATTGAATAGATTGTTTATATATATAAATGTATACAGACAATGAATCGTCGTCTGTGTGATACACTCCCTTGGATGTCTCACATCCAGCTGCGAAGCAATACAGACATCAACAATACGTTCAGTTCAAAGAAAACAAAGACATATATAAACAACATAGACTGGACAAGGCGCCGCCATATTTGAAGCAAATTGAAGGCTCAGGCGCCATTTTTTGAATGGTAAGGTGGGCGTGTCCTGTCGTCTGCTGGCATTGAATTGAGGTGGACTTACAAATACGTGCAGGAAGCGTATCTCGTAAATCAATATTTAAAAACTATATATACATATGCATTAAAGTTACAAATGAGCGGAAACCAGCTAGAAAGTGTTTCATTACATATAATATATATGTAACACATCACTTAAAAATTGTAAATTATTTTTGTTGTCACACAAGGAAAGTGCCGAAATTAAAGTTAACACGGATAAAAGGCTCATTAACATCATCTCAATGTAAACATCGACAGTTTATGAACTTTATAATAGTTAATTTATAATTTTTGTTTTAAATCAGTCATTTCTGATATTAATGCCGAATTATTAGATGAGATATGAAGCATCTCGCTCATCAGTCTATAATAAAGATTACTCCCAATATCTAAAATTTTAATTTTTTTACAATTGTACGTTGTACAAGTAACATCTAAATGCATCTAGACTGACATTAAATATAGTTGAAAGTTGATAGGGATCAAGGTTAAACGAAATAAAACACATTCATTAATTACAGTACAGAGAACTACTTTCATAAAAAGAGAGCTGGCTTGCATTCTAGAGCACCACGAAGATCAGAAATTTGGTAAATATCGAAGTTACAAACAGGTGCTGTCAAAAGTGAAAATATCATGATATTTACTTAAAATACGATATTCCAGTTGTTTTTGAACTACAATTAGTACAATTGTACTCTGAACACACATTTGGCATGATTTCGGATGAAAAACAATATATTTTAATCACAAAAATACACGATTATTCAACCTCAGTCATTTAACACAGTACATACGGTCAAAGTTCTTGACCGTAGACATTGTGATTGTCCCTGTTGTTAGTTGCTGCCACCCAGGGCGCTGTACGTCCTCGTAGCCTCTCTATGATGTTTATATATCTCTTTGAAAGAAAATATAACTTCAATTGTTTTCCTTTACTGTTTATTCATTGTAATTTTCACTATTTGTGACCAGTATTAAATTCCTTTGTGGTCAACAATTTAACATCAAACGTATATTAATGTTACACTTTTAAATTAATTTAAATCACGCGAAAGAAAAATAATAAATGGAAATGACATATTTGCGAACCCAAAGATATTTCTGTTTACAACCAGGGATATGCTAACATACCAGAGACGTTGCTTACGCGCGAATTATTACTATATTTGAAAAGAAAAGAAAAGCGCGGTAACGTGTACGTATGTCACGTCACATAGGGACGTTGCAGAATTTCATGGCCATAAATTCACGCAGAATTAGTAGGAACGACAGAAATTATTTTCCCGGAATATACTTTTTTTAGTGAAGGTAGGCTCTAACTAAAAATTCATTGAAAAGCCTCGTACTTATTCAAAATTACGACTTTATTGGTTCTTACAAAACAAACGAATTCTAGTTTCTAAACTTAACTAAAGAATGACTTTGGATGAAGAAGCGTGGCACTGCATGTCTTCAGCATACAGATGATACGTAATTACCGAGTGCTAATCTCAAGCATAATGACATATGTTCGTCAGTTACTCGATTGCGATATTTAGACTTAATTATCTCCATTTCAGAAAATGCAGACTCGCACAAGTAAGTTGACCCAAACATTGCCGTCAACTGAAGGGCGATTCGGATATTTATCTTCAGATATAAAAGACCAGATGCTGTGGCTTTGAGATGTATATCTCATATAATCTGCATGTCCTCATTTTCTGCAGATCAGTCCATGTTAAACTGATTTGATGTTTGAGTAAAACATTCCTTAATGTTTTACGCAAGAAAGGATAACTCATAAAAGATGCGATATTTGCCAATTTACTGAAATCATAAAAACACCTTTAGAATTCGCCCAAAATATTTAATAATTTTCCCTCATAAATATCAAAATGTAACTAAGGAGTCCTTAGATCATTTCTTTTCTGTTGATCTATCATAAGTATCATGGATGCGTTTATTGCGCTAATCATCTCAATAATGGATTTTCCTTTACCTTGAAGCTCCAAGCTAATGGTGTTTAAATACATTGTGATGTCTGCCAAAAATGCTAAATCAGTCAGCTATTTTCCGTTTTTTTAGCATCTGAGTGTCATCACTTCTTTCGTCCAGAAAAGCTATTATTTCGGATAATAATTCTTGAAACCTTTCTAGGAATTTGCCGCGACTCAACCACCTGACATCCGCGTGAAGAAGTAAATCAGTGTGTTCAGCAGATTCACTATCTTCCATCTGCAATTTAAAGAGTCTTCGTTGCAATCTACGAGCACGGATGAAATTCATAATTTTATTGCAATGCCCATGATCTCCTCCATGTTTAGAACATTTTAAACAAAACTTGTTGATGGATAATGCAATGGAATGAGAAAAACGAAGGGAAATCGTCGTTAGCTCGACACAATGTCACAAAACAGGCGCAAGTACCTAATAAACTATTTTTTTTATGTAAGCGTGCCGCCAAAAATTCCACCCGAAGTTAGACAAAAATGGGCGGGAATCCAAACCGTCGCGCGTCGCAGAATTTCTATGACAAGTACTACGCGTTTCTCTGATAAGTCCGCCTTTCGCCGGTAACAGGGGATTATTACGATAGAAGACACTGATTTGGGGATTATTCTGACCTAATTCAGGATCAACTAAAACAAAATCTGTGAATAGTTCTATACCGGTATATTTTTCTCGAGATCGACTTCAAAGGCACTTGCGATCGACCGTTTGAGCAGCCCTGATCTGTCCCTTCTGTTGGTCAATGTCCTGTATATTGTCCGCTCTTCCCCTATTCTGTTTAGAACTTCGTTTGTGATTCTATCCACACATCTCATTTTCAGAATTCTCCATCCTCATAAATACTATTTTCACTAATATTTTGCACGCATGAAAACTAAATTAATTGTCCTGTGTTGTTCCCATCTATCAGCGCCAGTTCTCTACGGTATGGGCATAATTATGTTTTTACTAAAATCTCTTGGTATTCTTCCTTTTTCGTAGATATCGGAAACTATCCTGAACAGCCATAATATTACTTCTTCGCCGATGATCTTATCAACTCCGCTGGAATATTGTCAATTCCTGGCGTTTTGCAATTGCCTTTACAAGCCCTCAATCAAACTCTGACCTTGAAATTTCGTCCCCAACGCTTCATCATACACCTCCCCTTCTTCTTTTATTACTGATTGATCTAGATTTCCATTGAGATACAACTCTTCTAGATATTCCTTCCTTATTTCTGTTTTTTCTTCCGTATTCAGAATTGGCTTCCCATCCGCTCTCCTGATGTTCTTGCTAATATTTTTCCTCTCTCCGAATGTTTATTTGATTTTCATTTAAGCTGCGTCTATTTTCCCTTTCACCATGAAATCTTCAACCGCTTTGCGTTTCTCTTGGAGATAATCCTCTTTGGCTGAGTTTCACTTACTATTTATCTCGTTCTTCAAGCGTCTGTACTGATCTTTTTTTCCATTTTCGTCTTTCGCGTTTTTAAATTTACGCCTTTCATCAATCATTTTATTATTTCTTGTGATATCCACGGTTTCCTATTGGTCTGAGCTATTCTTCCGATTTTTGTCAGCTACTCTAGTCATTTCATTCTTCAATAGTGACCATTTCTCTTTTATATCATTTATTTTTCCTTTCTCTATTAATCTACAATTGAAACTTTGAAGCACCTCCTGTTGTTTCAGTTTTTCCAATTCCCATCTTTTTGTTTCAATTCCTTTCTTGAGTTTCTTCATTTTCAGTCTGCATTTCATAATCAACAGATTATTCTTGGAGTTTATTTCTGCTCCTGGATAGAATAGAACTTACAATAGTATAAGGCCCTTAGTACAAGATATTAGCATTATTTATCAATATTATATATCGAGTACAAATTACATACCTTATCTTCTCCGTAGTCTTATTGTAGCTTAAACATAATCATATGAATGTGAATAGCATAATAGATTTAATAGTAATTTATATATAATCTCTGACTCGTATCACATCCTTGATGTATGAAATATGATTTAATATTCATCAGCCGCTACTGAAATCGCTCTTCTGGTGGTGAAGGCTACCAGCTACTAGCATCGTGTGACCGCGGCATAACTAATCGTATCTAGGGAAAGTTGTAATCTGTATAACTTGCACTAGTCGTATATTTGCGGTAACCCCACAATCCGAACATTGAAGTGAATTCATACTAATTTAATGCCTTTCTTAAGTCCATCAAAAATGGTATAGATTTTAAGGCAATTTACTAATTTCCAATTTTAATGAATATATGTTACTGTGAAAAGAACAGAAATATCCAAATGAGTTCTATAACGCTGAATTAAATAATTTACTTTCCGGTCTTTAATTTTGTAATTTTTCCAGTTGCAAGGTTACAGAAATGTTTTCAGTTTTTTCTGTAGCGCAGTAGGACCCATCCCCAATTGAATTCGATTTTTTTTACTTTTAAAGGATATAAAAATTCAGCAAGAACATGTTAAGTGGCGACAGGCAGGTAAAAGCGGTTTCTCCCGGAGCCAGGCTGGCGGTAGGGAGGCATCCCTCTCTACGTATTTAGAATATTAAACTTGTTTTTGCTGAAGGAACATTCACCCTTAAAAATTTCCGGACACTGTCCCCTCTGTCATGGAAAGTTTCCCGCGCCGGACGAAGGTCATATGAGGATTGGCGGAACAAACGTCACGTGGGATAGAATTTTCCCTTGGAGAAGGGTTATACGATTTTTTTGCGAAGTGTGGAGCCGAAAATATTCAATGCGGTGAAAGACGTTGAGAAGGCGTGGAGTTAGAGATGGAGAGTTGATCAGAATATGGAAGGGAGGAGAAAGATACAGAGTCCAGCGGATTTTGAAAGGGAGGAGTAAGCTGGAGAGTGCAACAAGTGTTGAAAGCGAGTTGTGAATTGTTGCTGTTCAGCGAGAAGATTTTGAGAACAAAGTAGGCTAGAGGGAAGAAGAAGTAAAAACGAGTTTCCCTAAATCTCCAGAAGCACCAGGTTCAACCCACTTTCCGCCGGCAGAGGGAAAGAAGAAGGAACTTTCGGTCGTCAAGTGAACGAAATCTCTGCTGCACGTGGTTAATAAATTAGCTCCGATATATTAAAAATCGTCCCCTTCAATTTATTTATTTGTGATACCTGACCGGACCCCATTAAACAACTTTGATTTTTTATATATGATAAAATTATTATGAAAGAATTGAGTCATGGAGAAAGACTTCAATATGAAGATTAATAAAGAGAAAACCAAGGTAATGGAGAGTATTATGGAAAACAGTGGAATAACAAATAGAGTTAGTTTGGGAATGGATATTTTGACGGAAGTCAAGGAATTCTGCTACTAGGAAATTGTAATACCTAGGGATGGTAGAAGTATAGTAGACATAAAATGTAGGATAGCACAGGCAATGAAGGCTTTCGCTAAAATGAGGAATTTACTTACGGGTGATATAAGTGTGAATGTTAGGATATCGTTGCTAAAAATTTTCGTATGGAGTATGGCGTTACTTCAGGGGTGAAACGTGGACGATAGGAGTTGCAGAAAGGAGAAGAATAGAAGCCTTTGAAATGTGGTCCTATAGGAGAATGCTGAAAATCAGATGGGTGGATAGAATCACTAACGTTTGAAGATGGTCTTGTAAAATTAGCACTAGAGGGAAGTGTTTGGTGTAATAACAGATGAGGGAGGTATAGGATGGAATACGGTAAGCAGATTAGGGAGCATGTGAGATGTGCTAGATATGAGGAAATGAAAAGGCTTGCGCAATGTTGGTTAGCATGGAGGGTTACATCAGACCAGTCTTGGGACTGAATACCACAACAACAACAACAAAATCATTATATCATTTTCTAAAAGTTATTTCATTAAATAAATTTAAATAATACCCCAATTCTCAATTACGATGCATTATATTAGTTTTTTGTAATGAAAGACGTAGAAGTTAACAGAAGGATTTATGAAATATATCATTTAAAGACGTTTAGATAAATCATTGATAATAAAAGTGTCAAATTTGTTTCGAGACGGAATATGTTATTCACGGCAATTAATTTAGTGTTTGCGTTGCAGGTCAGGTTAGGAAGTAGCGAGACATGAATTGAGCGGTGCTAGGTAAACTTGCGTAACTCCCTGGGGACCTTAATTACGCCAAATCCTCTCGGGAAACTGTGGTATAGTCACAGTATTGAGTAGCCGTAGTAGTGTTCGTGCATGAAAACTATTAGTGCAAATTAGTAAGGCAATAATTACGTGTACAGAACAATTTATTCTACGTTATTTTTATATTTGAGTTAATCTTTAAGGACTACTATGGTAAATTTATTATTTTAAATTAAGTAAGGCAAATACCGATTTTACAGACAGCTGTTAATTAGATTGAACGACGTTTCGTTATCATATGTGGGACTTCATCAGGTACTACTACAAAAAGTATGCAAAATATTTACATTAAAATGATTAAATATCAAAATATTAATAGCATTAGTAATAAAAATAATTTAAAACTTAAATTTATTACTTTAGGTGAAAATATGCCAAATTTGTAAACATCCAAACTCGACCGCCTCCAAGGGCAGAATAAACCGAAATGTGATACAAGAATACAAAGTGACTAAGTAATATAGACAATTGAACCTAACAGTGTGTAAAAGTGGGACGTTAACACTAAAAAAACTGAAAAAATTTAACATGTTGAGAATAAAACTAAATTTTACAATGTATCATATCACGATGTATCAAATCAGAAATAAATGTAACCAGTCATACAATTATTTAGATTAAAATAAGAAATTTCTAAAATGTATACGAAAGTTATTAAAACAATAATGAAAATATTAAAAGTTAAGAAATAAATAACTATAAATATTACTCTATTCTAAGGTATTATTACGAGATTGCAGTGTGTTAACAATTGTTTTATTAAAAAAACATTTGAGAGATATATAGTTAAAATAAAATAAACTGTCAATCTATTTTGTATAATGATATCTATTCTGTAAAGGGTATTCGTGGCTTGGGAGAATAAATGAATAGCATGACAAATAAACCAGCTCATCCCAGTTTACAATACCTAGGATTAACCTTGGCGGAAGTGTGGCTGCTCTCTCCCTCACGGTGTTGACTTCCTTGATCCGGAAGCTGTTGGCTGAAGGAAACATCCAGTCTGCTCTTTGTTGTCTGATGATTTCTGGTCTTCTAGACGACATAGCATAAGTCTCAAACCGTTGGCCGAAAGAAATACTAGTTGGCTGCTAAGTCTAAAAACTCTCCTCTTGTACTGTCCACCATGTCAACACCTCGGATTCCCCCTTCCAGAGTCATAACCTAGCAATCACATTGCATTTCTCACGGGAAAATATTCTTCTGCCTAAGTCTTTTCCCGGTGTAAAAAATTTATTTTTCGGCCGACACCTGTTCCTTTGGGTATTGTACTCAGATTATCCTTGTCTAGCCACCGCGGCGTCTCGGCACATGAGAGTCCATTTGATGGCGTCCCCTTTCCACTGCAAGAATAAGCCTCGGAAAAGACCACTATTTTGGCATTTTCTCCATTAAATACCGTTATAATTTTGAACCATTACATATTATAGTACAAGAATTTAGTAGACTTGTCGAATAATGATAGCAGTAGTAATTTTATTTATTTATTTATTTATTTTATTGATAAGTAGCATAGAGAACATCGCCTATGATGCAAAGAATACCAGCTAGCTACATGAGTGTTCCAACAGAAATTATTTAATCATATCCTGCCAAATCCCAAACAAACAGATCATTACAAGCAAGTTACGTCATTTTCACTCATGTGCTAATTAAGTAATGGGTTCATCATTTAATAATTGAAATTTTTAGATAGGGGAAATTAAATTAATTGCAAAATTAACAAAAATGAATGTATTTTTATATATTTACTTATTATACTATTATGCATTAAATTTATGTATAATGGTAAATTTATTGAAGTATTTTTTATATATTCCATTTTATTTATGTTTATAGTTGTCTATGGTTATTTTGCGTTAATTTATTAAAATTATGTATTTTTGTCGTAATTTGGTGATAATATCATGTGATGTGGCTTTGTGATCGCATTTGTTATCTGCTGTATTCTTGGCGTAGGCACTTTATAGAAACTTTATGCCATCATGTGACTTGCCAGGCAGCATGATTCCATAGGTACACTTTCGACTTCCAGTGCCATGCACATCTGTGTTCGACAGGTTGTGTACACGGAGCATTTGGTCACTTTAATTTGTTAGGTAACGTTAACATTTAAAATTTGGCTTTAAAATCTTTTTAAAGTAATTATATACTATGTTTGTACTTCATTTTATGTCATAACTTGATCCTATTCCAGAACCTTTTACCTAAATATAGCAAACTCCATTTTATGTCGCCATTAGCTGAATAATTCCCCATATTGGAGACAGCAGTCTAGGTAAACAAGACGCCAGAGAGGCGAGACATAGGGCATCAGAAAGTGCCAAAAACACAGCTTAGAGACTTAAAAATCTGACACCTTAGTTCACCTCGTTGCCTCGCATCACAGAGGTCCTCGTTCGTATCCTGTCAAGGGAGTGGATGTTTGCAAACTGTAAACCTCGTAAGCGAATAAAAATATATTAAAGGGGAGTTGCCAGTTTCAGGATCATCCTCATGTAGCCTGTTAACCCCTCCCCCCCAAAAAAGTTCAACTAATACCTGGTAATATGAAATGTAAAATTCCGCTATCCCGGTCATTTTCTCTAAGTAAGGCTGCTAAAATTAGACGTTAAATTCATTTTGATAATTTGATTTTCATTTCAATCAGTTTATCTTTAATGTCTATGCTTTTTTTGTATGTCTTATATTTTTAAGACGTATTTTTAATTAGACATTTGAGCAAGGAGCTTAGTGGCGGCATGAGAGAAACCGTCAAAAGGATTTTTTGACTGTTGTCGTGGCCTTTGTATAGGCGCCACTTAGCAATGGCGGCAACCGACAGACGTTAGACGCTTGATGACTGGACGTAGATCCGCCAAGTCCAACGTTGGCGTTGGAACATGTTCGGGCTGTTGTCGCTCTTTGGACCCGAGTCAAAGGAGTTTTCACTTCACTCGGCGACTCACTTGGAAGTAATTGGACACACTGCATCCCAGAAAAATCTGTTCAATCAAGTTTTGTTAATATATTCGTATCGGTATCACAATTATGTTTGCATTACGTATATGTTAATAATTTATATATTTTGAATAATATTAATTAAAGAAATAGTAATTTTGAGCACTATAAGTTTTATTAATACTTACCATATAAAAATTGCTGTTTTGATTGAAATAACACATTTAAATAGGGGAAAAGCTAATATACAATAATGAAATTGGAAATTATCGTCAGTTATTTAAATAAAAAATAATAAAAAAAGTTCATGTTTCTCCCAAAATGAATGAAAATATCATGTAGGCCTCGGACGCTCCAGTAGAACGTTTTGTATTATTTTATTTATATAACTGTAAAGATTTATTTTCTTAAATTTGGGGAGACAGGCAGACTGATAGAGACAAATTTGTAACATACAAATTAGAGGAGGATGAAACTGAACTATTCTACTTGTCGACCCAGCGTCTCTTAGGCAGTCGGTAGAAAATACCACAGGGTCCACGCTTTCAATGTCTTCTTCCTCGTTAGGCGTTCTGCGTCGCGTACGCCAAACAGGTCGGAGCCGTAAACGTTTACTCTCCACTGGCGTTGCTTTCCTTCTCCGCTTTTGCACCTCGAAAACTCCGTAAAAATACACTTCCACTCGAATGTGTCCTGATCATCGACAACCGAGCTTTTTTTTCACCCCAGCTCGGGTGTCTCACCTCGACTGTCTCTAGCTCCCTCCGACCCCGGTGTCCTTTTTTATTCTTCGGGCCAAAGCTTTCTGTTTTGCCTCAAAACCCAGCTTTTGATAGAACCGTTAACCCAAGGTTCTTTTGCTCGATTTTCTTTGGCGTTCAGCCTCCCAAGTATAAAATAAATTTACTTACCTAAAATTTAATTAAAATGAAATACGCATGTTACGTAACTGAGGAGATCCCTAAAATTGGGGGACGGAACGTATTCTAATTAAATTTTTACATTTCTGACTTTGGCCACACTTTGCTTTTTATTTACAATATTAAGTCAGATAATATAATTTATTTATAAAAATGAAATTATTTAATATTAGGTTTTTTTTACGCGGTTATAAACAACGCATATATTTTAAAGAAACTTGTAGTTTTTGATTGTTTTATTCGTTGAAATGCGTGACTTTACTATACAATGGATAACAACTCGCCATTAGTAATTTGCAACAAGACAAGAGAATTATTGTTGCGGCAGTAGTAATAATAACATCCTCATAATACTTAATTTTAAATATAATTTTCTGACTAAGTTTAAAATAAATAAAAAGATGGCCAATAAGTCAGCAATTAATTTTGTTACTATTTAATTAATACATATACAACGTTTCGTCCAACTTTGTGTTCTTATTCAGGTAAATTATTAAAAGGATGATCTATTTACATCAGAGGTATTTTGTCTCGCGACGGTTACGGTCTAAATGATTAAACTGAGTATTTGTATTAATTAAATAGTACTAAAATTAATTTCTGACTTATTGGCCTTCTTATCTAGTATATAACATTTGAATCTAAGGTAATATTGAACCAACGTTTGAATCGAATTTATTGGATGAAACCTTCACTTGCCACTACTAATGGCTCAAATATTCCAGGCAAACATTTGAGCGATACGTTAAGACAAGGGATTCCGAGGAGAGGAGCCGTGTATTTTTGAGAGTTGTGTGGTACGCGAGATGTGGTTGAGGGAGTGAAGGTGTTTGAAGCTGGCTTTACAGCTTTGGTGGTGGTCCACGGAATACGGACATTGCTGCATTCAAAGCGGGTGTTGGCACTTCGCATAAGCACGATGTGACGAAACAGAGACGACTACTGCAAGGACCAGGTCAGACAAGGGCTGATTGAGAGCAGGAGTGCGGTATTGTATGATGTAACGTGTTGCAGAACTACTATAACCATGTTACATTTATCATCATTTTACGACTGACTTTCGTTTATAAAGCAGTGTTCCTATTAACAAATTATTAACAAATAATTGCAAATTTTGGTGTAAACAAATAATTGGTGGAGTACTTTATTTTATTTATTATTTATATAAAAACTTTTATCATACAGTAGAGTACTTTACCCATATGTCGATGTAAATAGTCTAAACTTTTAGTAAGTATAAATGATCGAGTGGACGTGGCCGAATGATGGCTAAGCTGAAGCAGCAGCACTACTGTCGTTAAAATATAGGAGAATCCTAAGTTTGAAGCTTCACTGTTCCCATTCGGAATGACCTAGGTTATTGAGAAAGGTCTGTTTTTACGTAAAATTAAATTCCATTTTATAATATGCAAAAGAAAAATTTTAATATCATTTTATACCTTCGTTTTGTTGAAAAAACTGAAAAAAAAGTCAGCGAATTTTGTCACTGACGTTGGAATACACAGAATAGCGTTTGTCACCATTTCTTCCTGCACACGATCGAAAATAATCAGCGGCATTAAGAAACATGTTTTTTTCGCAGTCACTAAGAGATTTATTTGGAGACATGTGCGAGCACTAACGTAAACAACAGCAGTATGAGTAATGTTATTTAAAGGAAAAAACGAGAAAGAGCGGCAAGGAAAGGTTGGGGCCCAGGCCAGCGAGCAGGGGAACCACCCTACTTTACCATCCCGCTTATATAAACCTTTCCTTTCTCTCTAAACTGATTAAAAAATCATGCAAAATGTTAAATGAAGCTAATATTTTATACTTATGACTTTCAATCACTACAAGAAAAGCATTGTTCCACTCTTTTGCGATGCGCTGTCCAAGAGTTAGTAGAAGTCAGCTAATTAATAAATTTTAAAAAAGATAAGAAACGGAGATGATTCGAACTATGCGGATGCGTTTGGACGGGTTTGCACGGTCTTCTATTAAATTTTCAAACTATTTAAATAAATAGTTTAAAATCTATGAGTTGTCAAAGTCAAGCAATATGAAAGAAAGACAAATAAACCCGACTTTTTTCAGATTTTTCGCCAAAACGGAAGTATACATTGATTTTTAAAAAATTATTTTTCTTGTCATAAAATGACATAAAATTGTGCTTGAAAAGAGTTCTTTCTCAATAACGTAGGTCATTCCAAATGGACACACCTGACGACGACAGTAGCACGTGTACAATTTATTGAGTGCGCGTGGTTGAGAGATGAATATATGAGCAGCCCAAGTTTTAAATTTGAGTACGTAAAACTTGTTCATTTTTTATGCATTTGAATCACAAATATGATTAGCCTTTACTTTTTCCCCAGTATCGCATACTTCACCCATATAACCCTGAGCATTAAGAATCCCATGTATCCATAATTGTGTAATTTTTATAATATATTGGAATTGAATTTTTAACAGTTTTGATTAATTTAATTTAACGCTCCCGAACTTTTACTTTATAACAATTTACTTTCAGATGGTTCATATTTCTCCTTAGTATATCTTATGTATCATAAATAATGATTTCTTATCTTGAAAGTTTCGGATGCAGCCGTTCTGCCATGCAAATAGAGTGAACATAGAAATTCTTCATTTAAATATCTTATAGTTAAATCTCACAAAGCAAAGAAGAATAGATAAAACAACAAGAACGGTCAAAAGTCAGAAATAGAATAATTTCATTTGAAAAGTTTCGTTCCTCAGTTCTTTCTACAAACATTTATGCATACATAGTTGAATACAAATAAATAACTTGATAAGTTTCAGGAACTTATAATTAAAACAAAAAAATTCATGTTGCTGCTGTAACGTTCGGGACCGAAATGAGTAAAAACAATGGCAAGGAAAGATATCGTTATGTAAAAATAATTTTGATAAACACAATGTTAAATACCTGACTAAAAAGAAAACTGATTTCCCTCCACTTTAAAAAGACAATGGTTTAACTCTCCCTCCCAAAAAACCAAACATCTTCGCCTAAATATTGACCAAGCAATTTCCCCCCAACTGCTGCTACTACAACAATCACAACCAAGGCATAGCAGCAAAAATACAACAACCCCTAGAATTATCACCCCCTCCAAATATCAACCGTAATAAAAAACCTAAAACACAAAGCCTCTCCTGGTCACGACCTCATCACCAACTGCCACCTAAATCATCTTCCTAAAAAAACAATTACCTTAATTACCTATATATTCAACGCCATCCTCAGAAACACCTATTATCCAACCAAATGGAAATATGGCACTATTATAATGATACCTAAACCAAACAAACAAAAATCCCATCCAGAAAATTTCCGTCCAATAAGTCATTTTCCTACATTATCCTAATAGTTCGAAAAACTACTACTCACTCACCTAATCAAACAACTTTTTTTCCTGATTCCAGACACACAATACAGTTTTCGCCTTTGAACAAAGCAAATCCCACATCACTACCTTTATAGACATCGAAACAGCCTTCGAAAAAAAACAACCACCCTTCCCTATTATCCAAAATTAAAGACTTCCTAAATGGCACCCACTACAGAATAATTCTAAACTCCATTTTAACAGAACCCTCTATATCAAAATAAATTACTTCTCCCAACCCTACCTAATCGCGGCGGGCGTCCCCCAAGGAAGTGTCATTGCCCCCTTCCTATACAACATCTTATCCCACGATATCCCACAACATCCCAAAACTAGAACAATCTTGACATAGCCATCTCCTATGAATCTCTAATCTCTAATTTCCAACCACTCCAATCAGCGCTCAACAACCTAGAACAATGGTCCAAACAATGGCGAATCAGCATAATCAATAACAGTCCCATTCACACTAACAAAAAGCCCTCCTCGCCAAATCCACCTCTATCTAAACATGTCATTAATCCCTACAAAAACAGAAACCACCTACCTCGGATTCATATTTGATTCAAAACTTTCCTGGAAACCTCATATTAATATTCTCCTCTCCAAAATCAACCATAAATTCAGAACCCTATATCCCCTCCTAAACAGAAAATCCCCTGTTACCATCAGCACAAAACGCCTCCTATACCTCTCTATAATAAAACCCTCCTGGTCCTATGCCTCCTCCATATGGGGAACATTCAGCCAAAAATTAAACAAAACAAAACATAATCCTACGCACCATTACAAACTCTCCCTGATACCTTAGAAATTCCGTTATCCACTATAACATCAAACTTCCCAACGTAAACTCCGTAATCTCCAAATCCATAAGCTCCCTAATTAAAAGCGCCCTCAACAACCCAAACCCCACGATCCAGCAATTCTGCGACAATCTTCCTCAATCTCCATGCTTCCGTCGGCTAAAAAGAAAACTCCCAATTGACCTCATCCTTCGCCCTGATCATTCAGGCATCACCAAACTCACCTTATCATCATGCCACATCCTCATATGTCCTCCAATAATCAGTTCACCGACTGTCTACCCCCACTTTCAGGTACTCACAAATAAAAAATAAGCCTAACCCATTCTGCTGAAGTAGGTTAATTAAATGGATTAACCTACCTTCACGTTATCATGTAAATTATATACTCTATTTTATTTTGATATTCTTTTAATAATGAATATTTTTCATTTATTTATTTTTATGTACTTCAAAGACGTTGGTCCAATTACATAGATACCATGCATGTATTACAATAGAAGAGTTTAGAAGTATGAACATTCGTATACAATAACTACAGTGAACATTATATTACATTACGTTTTCTTACATTAACGAGGCATTTCAAATTGAGGCTAGTTACATATGTAAAATTAAAATTACAAATATATTTATAATATAGAAGAAAATAAATAAAATGTCATTATTGAGAAAAGATTTTCTAATATGAACAATACTTTGTGAGTTAATAGGAGAGAATTTTCTACGATTTTAGAGAAGAAACACTGAAAATCATTATTGTTGATTAGTTTCAACTTCACTTCACAAATAACACTAAATTTCGCGAGTACATTGCACTGCACTGTGAGTGATACAAGATGATATTCGAAATCATCTCTCCGGAAGGAATTTCTTGGTAGCTCTTCTCAGCGACTGGAAATCTTGTGCAAATTAAACTTTCTGTAGTTCACTTGAAAGTTTTTGACTATGCCCTGGTCTAAAGGTTGACGTTTTTGGCTATAGAAAATTATTTTAACGTTAGAAGATTTAATTTTGGTGAAAGAGACAGCGTTGTCCATGAATATAATAACTTTTCTACCTAGTCGACAAATTCTACTATTTAAAGTCTTGAGCCAGTCAGTCATGGTAGCTCTCGTCATCCATGTTTTTTTTTTATTTTTCCACTATTCTGTGCCGAAATTGTTCCCCTTAAAACAACTGGGATTAAGGACTTTGTCTGTTAATAGCGGATTTCCATGTTTGTACATAACCTTTCTTTTTATATTTTCCCTCCTTTGAATGTTTGGCTTTTAGTGCCAACGTTTTGTTTGACAGAGCTCTAATAAATAGTGCAGTCTTATTACAATTGAAAATGTTAGTTTTCGAGTAGCCTTCCAAAAGATCCACCAATTTCATTGTCCACTGTACGTCAACGTTAGAGTCCACAGCCGCCGCTTCACCTCTTAACGCCTTTACACGAAATGGTGTCTCATTTAAAATTTGTCCAGCCAACCAACACTCGTCATCAAGTTCACATTGTCCAATTCTTTGGAAATTTCCAAAGCCTGTTCCTTATTAAAGAGCCGGAAATAGGTATCTAAATCCACTCGTATGTAGATAGCTATGCCAGGTGTTTAAAAATGATTTCTTCCATTCTTCGTTCCCGTTTTATATCCACCTTATAAATAGTTTTTCTTTATTTTTGAAGTTTCAAAGACTTAGGATTTCCCGATTTTGAATCTTAAAGCAAGAGCTCAGACAGTTTTTCTCTTTTTCATACACTTTAATTAACTCCGCCTTTTCTTTAATAGAAAGGTCCCCGCGCAACCATATCCGATTTTGGTGAAATTTGAACAGTTTATTATGAAGCCTTAGATGAAAATCTGAAAATTTTTCGCTTGAAATATGTATTTCTGGATACAGTTTTTTTTCGTCGAAGCCTGTGCTTTGTCTGATTTGCCGTCGTTTCAAAAGTGCCACTTTTGACCTTCAATATTGTGGCAGTTATTGGAGAATAGACCCTGAAAATTCGTTTCCAAGATAAATTTCATGCGTAGATTACGAAAATAACAAATATTTCAACAAATTTAATCATTGGCAGCCATGAGCCCACACAATTGCAAAAAAAAGTGTCAATTTTTTTCGTATTTTCAAAGAGGTAAATAAAGTATTTTGTAGTTTGCATGCCTACATAAGTGTCTACAGGTCAGAAGATTTACAGCATTGTGGATAGTATACTTTGGTAAATTTGGTGTATCTGGGGCCAAAATGAAAAACACCAAAAACAAGCTTCTTCAGAGGTATAAATAGTTCAGAAGTTCACCATTAGAAAGATGAGGATTTTGTCTAATAGGAAATGTATATTTCGTCTTGGTGTCTTCCCGGATAAGGTATAATATTTTGGGTCAAAGTCCACTGTAGTGCGCTCTCGACAAATAGTCTCATCGTGTTTTATTGGAAAATGGTATGATGATATGAGTGAAAAGAAAGAATGGAATATGATAAGTACAGCACAAAGTATTGATTGTTTTAATACACATTATATTGAAATTTCAAATGTTTTAAATTCTGGAAATTACAAGAAAACAATATTTATGGAGTATATGACATAAATTTTTTGTTTACTTATATATATATTAAACAAATGACACAGAATGGCTAAATGTTAGAAATTGAAAATTTTAATTAGAAAACATTTCTTCCCCAAAATTAGGGGCCACCTCAGTTCTTCCTACTAAAAAAAATACAGTTAAATATACATAGTTGAATAGAAATTAATAAATAAATTAGCTATGATGTCGTACTTACAATTAAAACTAAACAAATATTTATTGTTCCTGTGCATCATATGGCTCGGTATTTATTAAAATTCAACGGAATTATTCTTTTACTAGGAAAGTTTGACGACGATGAAATAGGGGATTTTAAGCTGAAGGTAATGCAGCTACTTTCTAATATGAGAAAACGAAAAAAGTCGTCAGGACATGACAATTAACAGTGTTTCTACATCCAGAAATTTTCAGTTCAAAATTACCCTCCCCCCACACTCATACGTATACAACAATTCAGTACTACGAACAGTCGGGAAATATTTGTACCTCAAGGCCATCAACTCCTTCAGAGTTATCTGAACAGTCTTCCATAGAATCATATAGAATCATACCAGTATTAATTTTTTAATTTCATATATTATTGTTTTCCTTTCAAAAATAATTTCTAAATAAAGAAAGTATGTTTTAATCAAAATGTTGTTATTATGTAATTTATTGTAATTAATTTCCTTCATATGTAAACTTCAAAACGTCAATAATAACAGATATTTATATATAATGAATCACTAATGCTATTATAAGTTATTGTATTGTAATTTATTGTAACTACTTTAATTTATTCTAATTCAGGTTAATTTCTTTTCTTATAATTTTTAACTAATCTGAGGGATTTCCAAAAAGGGATCACATAGAGTGGTTTCAATTTTTTTAAATACGATTTTTTTCTAAAATGTTTTTGTACAATAAATCAATGTAAGATGAATATCATTAATATATTGGAACCTCGATGAGACTGTAAGTCGGACCGACAAGTATCTGCTTGCAGTTGGACCGGCTACAATGCTCTTCAAACTGCAAGACTGGTTGATGTGAAACAGGTCTAAATCGTGGCAATTACACCGCAGATATTCCATCATGAATATTCTATAGCACATCCAGATACGGGATATAACATAAGAATCGATAATTTGGTTATTATAACGTGACGTAAATTTATGTATTTAACATTATATCGTCTAATTTAAATAATGAAATATTTATAGGAAATAACGATGGAATTTTGCAATTTTTAATTTAAAATCTTTTGAGTTTGCAAATTATAATTATTCAGTTTAAAGTCCAAATTTGACGTGCTTACGGTAAAGGGTCCTCTAGTAAGCTCTCTGAAATGCATGTATTTTGCATACAATTTGCGTCCTTCACCCTTGGCAGCCGAGAATTCTCCCTTAGCTGTCATTATTTTGCTCCCATCAGAAATTCTTCGCTCCCTGATAACTTTTAATTGGATAAGTGGAGCCAAGTTTTAATGCATCGCTCCCTTCTTTCGCAGAGTGCGAACCGAGAAACAATTATTTCTGGGAGAGCCTGCAAATTTTTCTTTCATATTTCTGTTTTATAAACTTTTTTGATTGAAGTAGACCAGCTCGCCATGAGTGGTAGTAATATTAATTAATGTGAATGATGATTTCGCGCGTGAAAGAGATAATATACCATGCTTCTTCCATTAAAACTTCGTATTTTGATTTTTTTCTTGGGTAACAGGCTACATGAGGGTGATCCTGAAACAGGCAACTCCCCTTTAATAGCATAGGAAGGGAATTGAAAAGGGGGGATGCGGAAGGTAGAGCAAGGTAGCCAAGGGTTAACTAGGGCCCCCGGGTTATGGTTTAAGGATCCTACCCGGTGTTTCACCTAAAGAGATGCAGGGAAAACCTGCATCAGGTAGGTCGGGCATTGGGTACTATTCTCACGCCCTTCCGAATGACGGGAGACGAGTTTGCTGTGGGGACGCAGCATTCCCTTCTCCGTGTCTCCACAAATTTCAGGAGGCAATTGGCCGACTGATCCAATGGGATCAGCGGACAACTCTTGCCATATGCCCAAGGTCTTTGACCCCAGTACATATACCTCCAAAAATAGGTGAAGGTGTCTCGGCATATGAGAACTTTGATAAAAAATACCCAGAGAGAGTGCGAGGCATCCCCGACTCAAGAACTTATCATTTCTGTGAAAATAAACATAACGCACCTGCGCGCATTTGAAATATTACGCCCCAATATTTGATAGATTTGAAAATTTGACCTAGTGATCATGAAATTGGCAGGAATAATGTTTATTTTGAGAGAAAATAAAATTATAAAACGTATTTGGAATAAATAAATTACATATAATGTTCTTTGTATTTTTGAACATTTTGATTTTAGTTTCATATAAAGATTTTGATGCAGAATATAATTGTAGTTATATATTTTCCCCAAAACCTATTCTGTATATCACTCTTTCAAATTAGAATAATAGTTGCATAAATTTAATATCCTGTGGTGCGTTCTAAATTAATAATGACATAAATATGACAATATACACAACAGGACGAATACTTACCATTTTCTTTCTGATTTAAGGACAGTTGTTTATAATATATCTGAATTTAATATTGTTATTCTATTATTTTCTAAAATTTAATCTTTATTTTATATTTTACATTTTCCACTAATAATAAAATTGCAGTGATGTGTTTTAAAGCCAGTACCGTATTAATTTCAGTTTTAACATACACACTACATGTTTTAATTAAAATTTTAATTACATGTACTAACTAGTCAAGTAGTAGTTTGTAACATTGCGTAATCATCATAATAGTGTCGCAAAACTTTTACTTGATATGATTTATGAAATTATATTCTAATATATATATATATATATATATGCACGCAGACTTACCCCGCAAGGGCACCCGTCTTGATAAAGGCCGCAAGGACGATAAGACAGCGAACCCTAAACCAGGGAGTGCAAGGACGAAGCACTGATGTATTTGCTATGTGAAGATATGAAGCACCACAGTACAGGTGGTTGTGATTTCGCAGGGCTCCATTCTCGGCCCGTTAATGTGGAATGTAATGTATTGTAGTGTGCCCTATTGTTGCCTAAAGGATAAGGAACGGAGAAAAGGGTCTTACAACTAAACCTGAACCACTGCGCCGCCGCTCAGGGCCTCCCGCTTCAAATGGCGTGGGAAGAAAAGATGGACGTGGGTCAAGGTGGCAGGGGTGTATATGTACAATGGATATGCACCACGAATGACACCCTGGAGGAATTCGTGACCCTGCTAAAAACAATTTCGGATGATCTGTGAAGCCAGCAGATCAACCAACGCATGGGCCACTGACTGGGGAAGCAGAGAGACAAACAATGGTTAGATTATTTCTGCACTTTAATATATATAGTGGTATTAAACAGGAGGGGTAATTGAAATGATAGAACAAAGATGATTCACTTTTTTAAAATACTATATTGAATTAAACTCAAGAAAATAATTAAACACAAAGATCTTTATCTCAGGGCGTTATCTAGGGCCTCTCAAGAGTGAAGTTGCAGTATCTACAAGAAAAACGAAACAAAACACATGGCATTAATTAAATGAATCACTCTTTAATTTATAATTAAAATTGAGCAAGCTTTACACTTTTACTGGTTTGGCTGCTTATATCTGCACTTCAACCTCTACCATGAGCCCTCGCTGTATACAGGTTTCAATCACGTGGTGCGAATTCCTCGTTGCTGTCTACATCCCACAGCCACTCGATGAAGATATACGTTTTCGTACCCTGACCTCCAGCATCACTCTGAAACACAAGAAGTTGGTGGGGCCTCTACCAGCCACAGCTCTCAATATTTACACCTCGTGCTCGTTCCAGTCCTCAAACACCCAACACCCGACTTTCAATTTACATATTACAATTGAAAGTATTGTGCAAAACTGTTTCGTATGAATTTCTTCTTAATTGTACGTGCTCTCTCCACACTGTCTCAAAAAATTACTTCCACTGTCTCAGACTCTCCGAAACACAACTTCTGTGTCTGGCCATCGTAGTAAAATCATGTCAAGACAGAAATACGTCTTCACCCTTCTGCGTCTACGTGAAGTCTCTGACAAAAACACAAGTTCTCACCTCGGCGTCTCTCCGCCGTCTGCTCACAAAACACTTTAAACACTCGTGTCCATCACCATTCTCTACATAAGACGGAGTGGTCACGTCTATACCATTCGATATTCGCCACCCGAAACAAAAATTACGCCTTACCAGTCCCGGGTACACCTCCCCACTAACTTCTTCGCCTTAAATCTTCGTTCCGGCTACCTTGCCAGAACTGCGTCATGTGACCTGATTAGTTAATTGCGGACGAGCAGGCGTTAAAATGTCAAAATTCATTCTAGAAGATTCCAGAATCTCTTTCACGCAACACAGGAATCACATTATAAACTCGTGATATATCCACACAATAATAATACCTACTGCGGAGACTACAATCAGCGCAAGCGTCTCATCAACATTGATTCACCTTAACAATGTATAACAATTTGAGCAATAATATATCAGCCTTATTTGAATATGTACAAGAACATAATAAGAAAAGGTATCCTGGTTGTTATACCTATATATATATATATATAATTGTAAAAACGCTGGTGCCTGCTGATTTTGGTTACATAGTTAATTTTAAGGTGCAAATGGTATATGGATAATTAATTTAATGTTGTAATGTTGAAGGGGATTCGGGAGCGATTCTCGGTAATTGTTGTCATTGTGAAGTGCACTTGGGCCTACAATGAAGACTTAAATTGGGAACTCCCGCGGGGCGTGTGTGAAAAATCAACCGCAGGGGAAATCCAGCGGGAAGCTCCTGAGGGTAAATTTTTCCGCGTCTCTCTGGCGTCTTGCAGGTTTTTTTTACACTGATTAAGGTAGTATGAACCAGTTCCAACTCATCATTTGCTCTCTCCTCCTCTAATGATGCGTCGGACTGACTTCGTCGTCCCTTCTCCCGGACCGACTGCTTCTCCTGTCTCTCCGCAACTGCTCACTTCACTGACTGATCCGTCTCCTCTCTCTCCCTCGACTCATCTGATCAATCCGTCGTCCGTCCTCAACGCAACTCATTTGATGCCCCGAGCCTCCCAACGGCTCCCTTTTAAGTTCTCGCTCCGGGAATTCCCCGCCATCGGTTATCTCACTCAATTACGGGGTTCCCGCCAGCGGTTTATTTTACAAAATTCCGGGGTTCCCCGCCATCGGTTTTCTCTCCCGCGGGGATCCTCATCGGGGGTTCACCCACTTTCAGCCAATTCGACATTGTTGTTGGCCTCGCTATTCGCGTACAAAACTTCTTTCGTTGTAGGCCGAACTGCGCCTCACAATGCCACGATATAACCAAAATCTGCGTTTTTTCATTACAATATATATATATAGTCTCTTGGGCCATGAAGTCGGGGAGCACGGGAACAACGTCAGTGGACAGATATTACTCGAGGCACTCACTACCCTGGATGTGGTTCTGGCTAACACCGGCAACGCGCTCACATTTCGTCGCAACGGAACGGGCTCAATAATTAACCTGACTTTGGTCAGCAAGTGACTAGCTAACAACTTAGTGTAGGAAGTGAGTGAGGAGTACACTCAGTGCGACCTCCAGGCACTTATCCACAAGCTAGAACATCGTATCTTCAGAAGCGCCTGCAACATGGCGCTGGAAGACTCGGTCGTTCGATGAGGAAGCCTTCCGATTCAGCATGAACGAAACTGTAATGCTGACTGTTACAGCTACTCAGAAAGCGGAACAGGCAATGTATATAATAAAAGGAGCATGTGACATAAGCATGCCAAGGAAGCGGGCCCATTATCGTCGACCACCCGTTTATTGGTGGACGAGCGAAATTGCAGAACGGCGCGCAACGTGCAATCGCACTAGACGTCAGTACCAAATGGCAAGGGGAAAGCCGGAGTACGCCGACCTGAGGCGACAATTCCAAGAAGGCCGCAGTTGCCTTAAGCTTGAAATCAAAGCCAACAAAAACCGCTGCATGGAAAAATGTGCGCAATGGTTGATATGACCCATGGGGCAAGCCGTACAAGGTAGCTACGGGGAAACTAAAAGCTAACACAGTACCCACACGCCCCTTGGTCCTACGAGGCATCGTCACATCAATATTCCCGGAGCATGTAGACGTCTGAGGGGACATCGAAGAGCCGCTAGGAATGACAGGCGAAGGGTTCACGTTGGACAAGCTCCAGGCTGCGACCAAAAGAATATGCAGAAATAAGGCTCCAGGTCCCGATGGACTACCAAACATAGCAGTGAAAACTGCGTTGGCAAAGAGACCACATTTATGTTGGACGTTTACAACACCTGGCTCAAGAAAGGGACATTCCCCGAGGTGTGGAAACGCCAGCGGCTGGTACTGCTGCCTAAGTCGAACAAACCACCTGGCTCGGCATCAGCTTACGGACCACTCTGCCTGCTGGACTCAGGAGGAAAGGTGCTCGAGCGGCTGATATACGGTAGGTTGGAGAAGCCAGTCGAGGACATGAACGGTCTGTCCGATGACCAGTTCGGATTCAGACGAGATCGCTCAATCTTAGTCGGTGTAGAACAAGTGATCAATGCAGCCCACCGTGCAATCCAGGGGGCGAGGTGGAAAAGGGGGCCTAAGAAATACTGGGCAGTCTTCACCCTAGACGACAAGAACGCATTCAATTCGGCCAGATGGGGTCTCATCCTGGAGGCCATGCGCAGGATTAAAGTACCAACCTATCTGCTGAAGCTCATAAGTAGCTACGTAAGTTATTGGACCCTCGTGTAGCGTTCGCCAAGGATCGGAGCTAGGCCCTCTCCTTTGGAACATTATGTATGATGACGTGCTGTGACTACAAATCCCAGCAGGATCCAGAATAATCGGCTTCGCCGATGATATAGCTGTTCTGGTCGTCGCAAAACATACAACACTGGTGATGCAGATAGCCAACGAAGCAATACTCCAAATAGATCTGTGGCTGAGGACAATCGGTCTCCAACTTGCAGACGATTTTTTCATGAAGGAAGAAAAGGGAGACAGTTACCCATGGGTCGGTAACTGCTAAGTTTAATCAAAAAAACAATCCGATATCTGGGAATCATCATCGACGACAGACTGACACACAAAGATCACCTCCAGCAAGCTGGGAGAAAAGCGGCAAAGATAACGGCTGCCTTGGCGAGGATCATGCAGAACATTTGAAGACTAAGGAAAACAAGAAGAAACCTCTAGAGCTATATTTCTGTATGGAGCCTTAATATGGAGTAGATCTATGAAAGTGGCTATGTATAGGAGATTCGTTACTTCCGTGGACAGAATCAGCGCCCTTCGGGTAGCGTGTGTATATCGCAAGGTATCAGACGACGCTGCATCAGTCGTAGCCGGAATGCCGCCAGTCGATATAGTCGCGGACAAAAGACGAAGACTACGGGAGAATGAAGGAGGAAGAGCAGAGGAAAGGGCGAAGACCATTCAGGAATGGCAGCACAGGTGGGACGCAAGTAACAAAGGAAGATGGTCCCATAGGCTGATAAAGACAGTTTCCGAATGCCTGGCACGGAAGCACGGGAAGTTAAACTTCTACGATATATATATATATCTGTGTGTGCGACACTGGACATTAGCCACTGATTATGGCTTCGGTGGTCATGTCCCGCAGTCTGGTAGCTTCTGTTGTATCCGTTTCTATCCATTCTATCCGTTTTAGGGCTACGGTAATACCTATACCGAACCAATGGTGTTTGCCTCATGGCTAGGTTGGTTTTTAGGGCGGATGCAAGCGATGCCATAACCTCTGTTCGTTCAAGGTAAGGGGAATACCTTCTCGTGTCGCCCGTGTTAATCCACTTTTGGGTGGTGACAGATTTTCTCTGGTACGATGAATGGAGGTCGTGCGGTTCTCCATGGACTCAATCAGGGAAGCAGGCTTCGCGTCCTGCCGTTGACAATAGCTGAGGTTGACTCAAGGCGGTCATCGAGTCATTCTTGACCAAGGTGTAGGAAGTGTGGGGCTGGTGCAGTATCGGGGGTTCCGGGCTATGCTAGCTCTCGCCCTTCAAGTTATCCAATGATGAAACTGCCTGGCTATAAGCATCTGGCAGCACTGCCCATGCAGGACGTAGACCTAGCTTAAAAACGCACTCTGGTTTGCCGACATGAGCAGACTAGCTTCAAGGGCCATTTAATGGCAGGTGCAACTTCTCCCTATGCGGACGGCCGACCGATGCCGTCCTTCGGGGAAATCGGGGTGCGTGGGGCCTCTGATCTATTCTTCGGTGGTCCCCGAAATCCCACCTGGTGGTGGAATGTCCACCTCCCAGGCCAAAGGACATTGGAGTTTGACTCCAGCGGATTGATTTCGTGGGCAAACTTTTCTTCTCGTCTTTTCCAAGGGATCAGGACCCTTTTCGCAGGGAATTTGTTGAAAGGCTCTCCCGTTGTCCCCTCATGATAACAACTTTTGTCTGTGAGACGTATGAAACAATTGAGATTCGTGTAAGAGAAAAATAACTAACGGCGATGATGTTATAGTTGTTGAACGAAAGATCCTTGAAGCAGTCGGGGCAGATCGGATATTCCAGAGTTTTGGAGGCATACTTTGGTCTTTATTGTTAATTATTGAGGAGTTTGTAAAGTGTGTTGACTTATCATCGAGGTTGCATTTTATTACTGTCATGATAAGTCTGCAGTGATATTTTCGCTAAAATATAGTGTACCCAAGTTCAGTCACCTTGTGCCCTTGACTGATCTGCGGACAAAAGCCTCGCCATCCATGAATAACAGATCGCAAGTACTGCAATAATAATAGAGCTTTGGAAAATTAATAACCATCAGATTCAGTGAAACAAAAATTTGTGAAAGTGCACTTAATTTGCGCAAAATAGCACACAGTAAAAAGTCAATAATAGTGAAAATAAAAGTGAATATATTGTGCGTCAAACTTTCCTTTGGTATTGAATTCGGAATCAATTTGTGCACAATTATTATATACTATCTATGTCCTCGACTTCGTTCACGCGAAAATGGACAAATAACTCTTTTTATTTTGTCCTTAAAACGAAACAACAGGCACAGAATTTTGGTAGAGTTGAATTCGAAGAATATATTGAAACCGTTTGCTCCGCCCTCTGATTTATGTGAGGACAAAATGACGTTCCCTTCCTAAAAAGAGAAATTTTAAAAACTCGGTCGAGGTTCTTTCTGAAATGTGAGCAACAGAGGCAAGATGGATTCTATAAGGATGAAGGAGGTTGAATACCAAGAAACCTTCTAATATAAACTTATAAAAAATTCTCTTGCGTGTACAAATAGTTCTTATGCTGAGATCAAAGTCAGGAAGACTTAGTTCTTTCTACTTGTATCCGAACGTTGACCTGCGTATACCTGACTTTGCATTCTCCACCTCTCCCATTTAACGAGTTTATTATAAGTAATATTAACATCTCCCTCCACTCCTAAGCTTAAACTCCGCCCTAAAACCTTTATAACCTAGACCCGTTCCCTTCCAGGCCTAAATAATAAATTAATTTAATTGGCCATCCCTTCTCCTTACAGTTTCAGCGTTCTGGAAACGTATTGATACAATCTAGTATAAAAGGTCCAAATTATGTCAAATAAGTTTAGGTTCTGTGTAACCTTGTGACGCCGTCTATATGTTACTCTGGGCTCTGATTCTCTTCAAATATTTGTCTTTGAACTAGGCTGTAGTCTTAAAGAATAAATCACTTTTACTTCTTCTTGAACTTATGTCTTATACTTTCACCCACCACACTAATTGATGCTATTCTAGATTACAACCTAGCTTGTTCTCCGAACCCTTCCGAAGTTTTTTATATCCATCTATTCTTTCTGAAATTCTGAATTCTATTTCACGTTTGAAATATTTCTGGTGGCAGCGGAATAAACCTACCGAAACAAAAAAATTTTATATTTCAACCTATACAAAGATGGAGTCCAGGGACGAAACTGTCACCACAAGTTTCAGCATTCCAACAGTCAAATCCCATAGCGGTCTCCTTCAGTAGTAGGCGCCACACAATGTAGGAAGTGAAAAACGGCTCGTACACTTCAATACACGTCCCCCTTACCCCTTCACCGCAGGAAACTTGTTTATTTTTAAATTTATACATAAAAACAATTATTTTACAGACTATCTTCTTCTTCGAATGGCTCAACAGCCCTCTTGAGGGCCTAGGAGGCCTACCGAGGCGGCTGCGGACTGTCATCTGGCGTGACACATTCCGAATTTTGGGTGATACGTGGTCAGTGTATTAATTCTCCATCAGCCTTAATCCCGGTCCTCGCCCATGCCAGGATTCGAACCCAGGACCCCTGATTTGTGAGGCAGCAACTAGAGGCTAGCCACTACACCACAGGAGGTCGGCTGCCGAACGGGTTAGATTTAATTGTATCTGAGGGGTATACGACGTGGGTGTGTGAGGATTGACAAGCAGTGAACTGATTTTTGGATGATATATAAGGATGTGGCATGATGGCTGAGTAGGTTAGGGTTTGCCTTAATGATCCGGGGGAAGATGAGGTCAATTGGGAGTTTTATTTTGAGGCTAGGGGAGTGTGGAGGTGGGGGAGAATTGTTATGAAATTGCTGGATCGTGGGTTTTGGGTGGTTGAATGCGCTTTTGATTAGGGAGGTTATGGATTTGGAGATTACTCAGTTTACATTGGGAATCTTGATGTTATGGTGGATAACGGAATTTCTTAGGTACCAGGGGGAGTTTGTATTGGTGCGTAGTATTCTGTTTTGTTTAGTTTTAATTTTGGCTGAATAGATTTTGGCTGTTGTTCCCCATATGGAGGAGGCATAGGACCATGTGGGTTGTATTATGGAGAGGTATATGAGGCGTTTTGTGCTGGTGGTGACAGGGGCTTTTCTATTTAGGTTTGGATACAGAGTTCTGAATTTTTGGTTTATTTTGTAGAAGAGAAAATTAATCTGAGGTTTCCAGGATAGTTAAACATGATTCCGAGGTTGGTGGTTTCCGTTTTTGTCGGAATTAATGACTGGTTTAGATAGAGGTGGATTTGGGGAGGAGGTTTTTTGGTTAGTGTGAATGGGACGGTTATTGATTTTGGGGAGGGGGTTGATGCTGATTCGCCATTGTTTGGACCATTGCTCTAGGTTGTTGAGCGCTGATCGGAGTGGTTGGAAGTCGGAGTTGAGAGAGGAGGTTTCATAGGAGATGGCTATGTCAAGATTGTTCTAGTGTTAGGATATTGTGTGATATCATGGGAGAAGATGTATAGGAAGGGGGCAATGACACTTCCTTTGGGGACGCCCGCCGCGATTGAGTAAGGTTGAGAGAAGTAGTTATTTATTTTAACAGAGAAAGTTCTGTTTGAAAGATAATTTAGGAGTATTCTGTAGTGGGTGTCGTTAAGGTCGTCTTCAAATTTGGATAGTAGGGAAAGGTGGTGGATTTTATCAAACGCTTTTTCGATGTCAATAAAGTGGTGATGAGGGATTTGCGATGTTCAAAGGAGTTGTTAATGAGATTGGAGAGACAGTAGGTATATTTGATGGGGACAGGAGTGTTTTGGGCGAAAACCGTATTGAGTGTCAGGAATCAGAAAGGATAGTTGACTAATTAGTTGGGGTAGTAGTTGTTTTTCGATCTATATGGATAATGTGGGAACGAGACTTATTGAACGACAACTCTCAGGGTGTAGTTTTGGTTTATTTGGTTTCGGTATCATTATTATGTTTGCGTGTTTCCATTTGGTTGGAAAATAAGTGTTTCTGAGGATAGCGTTGAAGGTATAGGTAATTAAGATTATTTTTTTCTTGGGGAGATGTTTTAGGTGGCGGTTTGTGATGAGGTCGTGATATGGGGAGGCTTTGTTTTTTAGATTTCTATTGCAGTTGTTATTTGGTGAGGGGTAAAGGGTTTTGGGAGGGATGATAATTGTAGGGGTTGTAGGAGTTTTGGTGCTGTGGCCTGGTTGTGATTGTTGTAGAAGCAGCTGTTGGGGGAGAATTGCTTGGTCAATAGTTGGGCGAAGATGTTAGCTTTTTGGGAGGGAGTGGTAAACCAATTATTGTATTTTTTAAGTGGAGGGATATCGATTTTTTTCTTAGTCAGGTGTTTTGTTTTTTGCCATAGTGATTTGTCAGTTGCATTAAGTAAATTGAAGAGTCTAGAGTCGCTGGAGTCTTTTAGTAATGAAGTATCTTCCACAGTTCAAGACGACTCTGAGTAAGAGAGAATTCAGAATAAATGAAGCAGAGAAGGAAAGAAGTATTGGTAAAATTTTTCTCAATGCATTGTAAGCCCATGTTATGTGAATACAATTTACTGTTAAAGTAAGTAGGGCACTCATTAATTTACATATTTACTCCAGGGAAATTATGGTTGTACAAAAGATTTACGTATTCATAATTCATCGTTATAGGCTGCAGATTAACAGGAGGTAATTAAATATCATAAATCTTTAATAAAATATTCAAAACCATTATAATCACGCTGAAACGAATAATCAATCAATATCATGAAATTCATTAAGGATTTCAAGTTAAAAACACAAGATACAAAAAATATATTCACGTTTTCCTGCTACTCTGAATATATTTGGCTGGAATTTTTATGTCCGTTACACAAGAAAAAAACTCCACAGTATATTATCACATATATTTTATTTACAGGATTTTTTAAAACATAAAAGGTAACGAATCCTTTCTAACGACTAGCACAAATTATCAAAATAAAATATGCAAAACTATTTTACATTAATAAAATTATTATAATTTCCTAAAATAAAACATGAATTCGTATAAAATCAAGTATAATTGTGTATATTGCAACGTAACGTCGTTTCCTCAGGCAGCTCAGCTCTGCGACGATTATAATTTGTTCCTCGGAAAGGAAAATGTTAGGGCGCCAGGTATTTTTGGAAAGAAATTCCAAACTTTTTTAAACAGTTAATAATTTTCAGAGCCATGAGGAAATCAATTAATCCAGAGCGTGGTCATTAAAATCTCCAGATCCAGTCAGTCATCAAACACTCATTTCACACAAATTCGTCGACCTAATATTATTCTTACTATCCGCGCTTCGACTCCTGTTCAAAACCACTTCGCTGCTTTGGAAGAAGAGTGCACCGACAGAGTCAAATCATCTTCCCAGTTGGTACGTTTACGTTGTATGTTCAGAGTGACTGCGGTATCATCTATTGAAACTTCAGAAAACTGAGATAAAGACTCATTCACCTCTTTAAACAATGCTTTCTCCAAATACTAGTTTTTTTTTTACTTGTGTCAGTCTTCTTCCAAAGTAGCCACTTGGTTTTGTGCCTGTTTTGTTAGCCGTTTTTAATCCACATAGCTGCGTGGATTCGCGAGTCTCTCAGCGCATTGTGCCGACGACTGATCGTACTCGCCTGCTCCTGACTTGCTCAAGCAAAGCCACCTGATCTCAACACCCAATTTGGTCTACATGATTTCCCGCCATGGTCAGCTCATTTGCAGCGCCAGGCGTGTTCAGACTCTCTTGCCACGATTTGCGATTTCTCTCGCAGTTGGTTTTGAGCAACATGCACAACCTGTCTTTCGCAAAAATGGTCTGACCGCTAACCGGGAAACGGGTTGTAATTTGCAAGGAAATATGCATGTCTGTCTGTTTTTTCTCGTATGTATAACTACACCATTCACCGGATCACCATGGAAGTTTGAGAAGTTGTTAATTACACTCCCTCAAAAGTTTTTGGGATAGTAAATCTAACCTACGATAGTAAATTCTGTATATAAATGTATAATAAAAGTGAAAATCCTTCTACGAGATAGCTTTAACAATTAATACGCGCATCGATATCTCCTAAACTGAATTCTGGTTGCCTATACTCTTGTTCTATAATACCATATATTTTTAAAATTATAAACATTTCGGGACGCCAGGAATTGATAACATTCCAGCGGAGTTGATAAGATCATCGGGCGAAGAATAAATATCTCGGTTGTTCAGGATAGTTTCCGAAATCTACGAAACAAGAAGAATACCAGAAGATTGTAGCAAACCCATAATTACACACATACCGAAGAAGTCTGGGGCTGATGGATGCGAACAGCACAGGGCAATTAGTTTAGTATGTGATGCGTGATAAATATTGACGAATAAAGTATATCGAAGGATGGAACGTCAAACAGAATTCGAGTTAGTAGATGATCAGTTTGGATTTAGGAAGATAGAAGGAAAAAGAGAAGAAATAGTGGCTTTGCGTCTAATTTTAGAAGACAGAATCAGAAAAAACAACGAATGTTAATGTGAACTTGAATACACTATTAAGTATTTTGAAGAGAACAGGAATATAACATCGAGAAGGGAAACTTATAAATAACCTCAACAGGTGACAGCAGTAATTAGAATTGAAGATCTAGAAAGGACAGAAATGAGTATGACTAGAATTCCCATGCTTATATATAGAACAGGTGATGAAACAAGTTAAAACTGAATCTGGAAATGAATCATACTGCAAGGAGAAGAAATAAAAACTCTACTGTTTGCCGATGATATTGTAGTATTACGGTAGTCAGAATAAGACTTGGAAACCATAATAAATGGCATGAACGTGGTCCTGGAGAAAAAGTTCAATATGAGGATTAATAGAGGGAAAACCAAGGTAATGGAGTGTAGTATGGGAAAAAGTGGAATAACAAAGGGTGTTAGATTGGAAAGGGATATTTTAGAGGATGTTCAGGAATTCTGCTACTTGAGAAGCGTAATAACTAGGGATAGTAGAAGTATAGTAGACATAGCTACTTGGGTTACTTGTCTGTTCTACGTTATAGGAATATACTTCAGAAAGTATTATAAACATAATTATGAACTTGATAATGTATAGCTGTTGAGTATATCATCGTAAAATTGTAATTATGGTCTAACACGTGGTTATTTTTAATGATACAATAATGTGTTTGTGATGATGTTTGGATAAATTTTGGGCACTTTTTAATGTTTCTAAATTATTACTAAGTGAACGCTGAAAGTTGGTGAACCTCCAGGGACCTTTGGTTTGCCAAACTACAAGAGCATATTATTTTTCCGTATGATCTCTGGAGAACCAATAGGGACGCTCCCCTCCGATGGCCGAGGATGAGCATTTTATTCGGCAATATGTGGGAATAGGAAAGTTATCTAGGCGGCCATTGGCTCGCTCATATCTGAAGTTGAACTACTTCTTGATGGTATTGCTCGGCCAAGTGTTGACACGAAGACGTGCCTTGGTTATTGCTCTCGTCGTCTGGCGTCTGACCTCTGGTGTGCCTGCCCAGATTTATTAATGCGATGGCTTTTCCGAACGCTGTCTTCCGCACCGATTGGTCCTCAGAACCAAGTGAATCGGAAGCAGCCTGGCCAACTGCATTTGTCGTGGAAGATCACATCTCTCTCAGAATATGAACGGTCGATATATGCCTAACGTGCTTTTCATAAACAATATTCAATTCCTGAACAATCAGGTATTCTGCTTCATAATGCAGTTACGCTGCTTATTTTGTCCATATCATTTCGGTAAAGTCCTTTGAATCTATAAATTATTTCTTACCTACACTAAGACAATGAATTACATCGAACTTGCTACTCAACGACATTTGACATTTTTTATCTTTACGCTTTATCAGTATGCAATAAAAAGTAATCGCCCGTTGACAAATAAATAAAAATAATTTTTTTTACAAAATTCAAACAATGAAAACTAGGATTGGTTGTCGCTTTGGGCAACTCATATTGATTTTGACTAGTAAAAGAACTTTGCATTGGGTCAATCCAAGACAAATAGTCTAACACTGGTTGCCGCACCATCTAAAAAAATTAATATTTCATTTGTGCATTGAATATTATTTTGGCAGTTCAAAACTAATTTTGTTTCATTTATATTCTGTAAAAATGGCCGCCTCTTTTGTTGTTGCGTGCACGCTGTTTTTCGCGTTTGCATGTATCTACAAATTTCTACAATTATCCACTATTGTGTTGACGTATCCTTTTAAAATAAACTAAATCGTGTTCAGAACATTTAGGTCTAAAAATTAAACCTATATTTACTACCTTAATGTTATTTTTTCATGTACTCCCTGTACCACGAAATTGACGATTCCAAATGAAGGAAATTCAGTTTCGTAGGCTAATTTCTCCAAGAAAAACCAGTTTGCGAACATCAACAAATTCCATACTGTCACTCATAATAGTGTAGTTACTATATATAAATTATGAATGGTAACTGACGTTCCCTTTCAAAATCACACCTCTTAAAAAATTGTTTTTTTTTAAATTTTATTCAATGTTCGAATCATTATATCTCTGTTGGACATGTAAATAAAAATATGAAACCTGTTAACATAATAGGTCTCTATAGTAGTAAATTAGTATATAAATTTCAACTTTGAGACTTAACCCAAAGATAGTATAAAAAATTGTTAAACATAACATGAAATGCTCGATTTCCACATTAGTATAAGTGCGGATATCAATATAATATTTAAAATATTTTGACATTTTAAACTAAGAAAACTATTTTGATAACAATATAATTATATAACAATTTTTGGTACATATTCTTTCACTATTACGTTTCAATGAAAATTATGAAAATAGTTGTTTGATGTCCGAAAAAAGAATTGTGTCGTTGAAAAAAATCGGTACTAAGGTTCAGAAACAAAAGTAGTTAGTACTTTGTAATTTAAATGAACTATCTTCTGCGTTTATAATAAGTACCCTGATATTGAAATTTGTAAGCTGAGACCAAACTGGTGTGTTGTTGCGACGGTTTCTGGTACTCATAACGTATGTGTGCCTATTTCACCAGAATGCAAAGTTGAAGATTAATATCAGTTACAGGTATTTTAACCAGGCCTGTTTAAGTGGACATTTTTAACATTTTGCCATCATATACTCAGAATTATCTGTCACGTATACCATAACTTCTAAAAGATCATTATAATCAACTTAAAGTTTAGCACCATTAATCATTAACTTTGAATTCTGGTGATATAAACTCACATACGTAATGAGTACCAGAAACACCCACAACAACAACACCAGTTCGGTCTTAGCTCACAAATTTCAATTTTATTATCAGGGTACTTATTATAAACTCAGAAAATAAATCTTTTAAATTACAAAGCACTGAGTACTTTTGTTTTGTACCTTAGTACCGACATCAAACAACTATTTTCATCATCTTCATTGAAACTTAATAGTGAAACAATTGATACATAATATTACATGTTCTCATCAAAATAGTTTTCTTAGTTTAAGATGAATTTATTATATTGATACACGCACTTATTCTAATGTGGAAATCGAGCATTTCGTGCTATGTTTTATCATTTTTTATACTATCTTTGAGTTAAATCTCAACTTTCAAATTTATATCGCAGCTTTTTACATGAAAAAGTTTCATATTTTAATCTACATGCTTAACAGTGATATAGAACCTCAAACATTGAAAAATCCCATTGATAATTTATACATAGTAACTACACTATTATGTGTAAAAGTTCGGAAACTATTGAGTTTCGCAAACGGTTTTTTCTTGGAGAAATTAGCCTACGAAACTGAATTTTCTTCATTTGGAATGGACAACTTCGTGGTACACGGAGTATATGAAAAAATAACATTAGGTTAGTAAATATTGGTTTAAGTTTTAGACCTGAATGTACTGAACACGATGCAGTTTATTTTTAAAGAATACGTCAACACGGTTATGGATAATGAACGTAGACATTCCCGGTGAATAATTCGGATGAAATCTTCACGGTTAACCAACCGGGTCAGGTTTTTAAAAGAACACAACGTTTCTGCGGCTATTTTCTGCCGCCGTCTTCAGGCTATATGTAAATGGCCGCAAAAACCTTGTGTTCTTTTAAAAGCCTGACCCGGTTGGTTAACAGTGAACAGTCATGAATAATTTAGAAATTCGTAGATACCTGCAAACGCGAAAAACAGCGTACGCGTACAAGAAAAGCGGCGGCCATTTTTGAACCGGACATAATATAAATTAAACAAAATTAATTTTGATCTGCCAAAACACGAGGGAATGCGTAAACGAGGTAATAATTTTTTCTGAGATGGTGCGGCAACCTTTTGGCTTTCAACTTGGCCCATTTAACAAAGAACAGGGCATATTTTTACTCGGTGTCAGAAATTAAGTCGTTTGGAAATCATTACTCAATACTCTCGTACAATGCAATTTTATTCTACCAAATTGATATAAAATATGTTACACAAAGTTACACAATAGAAGGATTATATTTGTATGCGTGAATTGGTCGCGGCTGTTGGTATTCACGCATTCAAAATAATTTACAATCATTTCTGAGCCGAATACAGTCACACAATTTATTACATATGTAGCGAACATTACCAAGGAGAAGAACGTTTGGAAGCAACTATGCCATATTTAACATACTCTGATAATGGAATACAGATGGGCTTCCAAATAATACGATGAAAACGGAAACTTGGAACATATTTCAAACAGAATAGGGAAGAGAGCACTGAAAAATCTATTCAATAATAGGAATTTGTGAATTGTACACGCAGCAGTTTCAGATATCATGTAAGCGGAGATCCATGGGTTATGACAACAAATTAAAAAATATATATGGAATGCCATTTTATTATTTCAGGAACGTTTATGATTTCATTAATATCAACATATCAATAGAAATATGTCTACAAAAATGTATATATTGATGTAACGACTGTTTATTTTTAAAAGTTGATATTAAAGATTGGATACCCAATTTTCAGTCTTCTTTTGTTAACATAATTTGGTACCATTAAATGTCAGTCACTATTTTTAAGGAGCTTTCGGTTCAATAAGCCATATTGATCTGTAACTTTTATTTATTTTTATATTTATAATAGAACAGAATGCCTTATATTTTTATATTTCTAGTGGAACAGAATGCCTTATAAAAAATATTTTGGCTTATTAAGCCGGAAGCGCCTGAAAAATATATTGTATGTCAACAAATGAAGACTGAAAATTAGATATCCAATCTTTAATATGAATGTGTATATAGTATAAATGTATTATTAATATCGCTCTTAAATACAAAATTGCAAGAATCATCAATTACTTTTAAACTTATAAAACAATTGTAAATTCATATTTTAAGTATTAATAGTAGAAAAACTTTAAGAAAATGCTGAAAATGAGATAGGTGGATAGAATCACTAACGAGGAAGTTATTAACAGAATAGCGGAAGAGCGAACAATATGAAGGACGTTGATCAAGAAAAGGGATAGATTAATAGGCCACGTTGTAAGACATGAGGGTCTTGTAATTAGCATTAGAGGGAAGAACAGAAGAGGGAGGCCAAGGATGGAATACGGGAGGCTGTGGGATGTGCTAGTTATGCGGAAATGAAAGGGCTTGCACAAGATAGGTTAGCATGGAGGGTTGCATCATAACAGTCTTTGGACTGAAAGCCACAACAACAACATGGTTTTAGTCTACGACTAGCTCTAGAATTGAAGTATTATAAAAATGAATGAGCGTGATGATAAATGTGAGATGTACGTGTAGCGACGCATGCGCATGCGCACAGCACAGCACAGGGGCGAGCCGTTTTACCCGAGCAATCCTCTTCCACGACAGCTGGCACATAAACAAAATCCTTTTAGGGTCCCCCTAAGCCCGGAATCCTCTTACATCCTCGGTGTGCGTGGCTATATTTTACTTGTAGCGTAAACAGCCTAAGGAAGAGGATGTATGCTAATAAATTTTCGAAACAAGAAGAAATTGGAAGTCATTGTCGAGATATTACCTCGGATTTCCAAGATCTCCTGAATAAGCAAGGCTCTGGATCCTAATGCAAACATTTAAAGGGTGTGTGTGTAACGATAATCTCGGGGTTTTTAAAAATTTGTAAGAAAGTAAATTATTCACGCTTAACATCTGCAAGTAAAAGTATACTAATATTTTCAATGAACTGTTTGGTAACGTATACGACGAGACGCATAGGCGAAATACAAAAACATAATCACCTTCAGGTTATTGATATTTATCTGAGGCGCTTTTTTTGCGCCCCACTCAGTAATTAATTAGTTTCTCGGGGTTTTAATCTCAGATATTATGATTATTTCTACTTACAATTGAAAACCAAGATTTGTATTTTTTATAAGACGAAGTGCTTAAAACGGCATCATAAATATATTCAAGGACATATATTGCTTTTGCGTATCTAATACATATTATTACTAGTATATAAATGATACAAAGCTTCCGCTTTTAACGTCTGCAGGTGTAGTACTTGAAGTTGACATAGAACGATATACACCACCACATTTATAGATTAACAAAAAGCATTTGATAATATAAATTAGAACGCACTATTAAAGATTTTAAAAATAACAGAAATAAAATTTCGAGAAAGAAGAGCTTTCTATAACGTCGACAGAAGGCAGTCGGCAGTAATTAGAATTCAATAGAAGGAAAAGAAAGGAGTAAGTAAAGGATGCTTTTTAACGTATATATAGAACAGGCGATAAATAATAGAGAGGGAATCGTACTGTAAGGAGAATAAATAAAATCCCTAAGGTTTACAGACGATATTGTAGTATTAGGGAAGTCAGAAGACTTGGAAACCATATTAAATGACTCGAAAGTGATCGTGGACGAAGAGTACATCATACAATTAATAGAGGGAAAACCAAGGCAATGGAATGTAGTATGGGAAACGGGAATAACAAAGGTTATTAAATTGGGAGGGGATACTTTGAAGGAAACTACGGACTTCTGCTACTTAGGCAACATAAAAACTGGGGATGATAGAAGTATAGTAGACATAAAGAGTAGGATAGCACAGGCAAGGAAGGCTTTAGCGAAAAGAAGAATTTACTCACGGATAATATAAGTATAAACGGTAGGAAATCATTACTAAATATGGTAGTGAGGAGTGTGGCGTAACATGGGTGCGATGAATGAACGGTAGGAATTTCAGAAAGGAAAAAAGTAGAAGCCTTTCAAATGTGGTATAACAAAAAAATGTGAATAATTTAAAATAATGTAATAATAAAATAATGTAATAAATGTACACCCTAACTCATTGAACATCCTTGAAGCTTAGCTTTTTTACAGGATCCACGCAATATGATTATTATTCTATTTTATTCTAGGAGAATGCTGAAAATCAGTTGGATGGATAGAATCACTAACGAGGAGTTATAAGCAGAATAGGGGAAGAGAGAACAATGTGGTGGACTTTGATGGATTAATAGGCCACGTTTAGAGGCACATGGCTGTAGGAAAATTAATAATGGAGGGAAGTGTGTGGGTTAATAACAGAAGAGGGAGGCCGAAGATAGAATATGCTACGCAAATTAAGGAGGATGTGATAGTTATGTAGAAGTAAGAAAGCTTGTACAGAACAGAATAGTACGGAGAGTTGAATTCTAACGATTGAATAATAGAACATTTAGTAATATTTTATGCTTGTTGGCGTGTTCGAAGACGTTCAGAAGAGTAGCAGAGAAGAGTCACCAAAGAGCATCGGGAGAACTTGCTGACCATATACAACTGAGTGACGGTTTCTGTCCACGAGAAAGTGGAGAGCGAGCCTTGGAAAACTGAATGGAATCAAATGAAATCAAACAACTACAACCCAAAGTCAGCACCATTATACACTATTAAAATCAATCTCTCTTAAAAAGAATGGAACGGGTCACACTAACATTACCCACCACCGCTTTCGTCCTTGTTGCCCGGTCCAGGGAAAAGACAGAACCCGGATGCTTCACTTGGTTATTAAGTGTTGGCGTACTATACGTTATTAAACATTTCGTGACATAACTTAATACAATTAAATGTCAGTCATATATTTTCAGTAGCTTTCATTTAATAAGTCATATTCATCAATAATAATTTTTTATTTTCATATTTACAATGGAACACAATCTTTCTGAATTCAACTTGTATTTATGTTCCAAATAATGGATGAAATTGATAAAATCTGAAGTGAAATTTTCAGTTGATTTTCAAACAGAGCCTGACAACCAGTAACTAAAGAATTTGTCACTAGGCAGAAATACGAATACTACCTGAGTGTAGAACCTCTTAGAGTCCGGAAAGATTGTGTTTTATTTCTTCAGTGAAGAATAATCTACGGTAGGTTCCTATTTGCTTCATTTTGTAATACTGAGGCCTTAAAACGAGGTTACATGTGGCTCGTCGCGACCAGGATGGACAGACTTCCCAACAAAAGGTTATAACTTCTGTTGTATTGTACATTACGATCTAAAATTTTGCACAAGTTCACTACATATATGAATCATCATTTTTGCTAAATTAAACGAAATCTATTACGGTCGATCGTGGACCATTAGACCACTTCGGATGGAATAATCCAATTGTCAGCTACACAAAATGATACCAAACAATCTGTAATGTATTCAATTGTTTAATGTGGGAGTAAAAGCGATTCAAAAATTAATGTACTATTTCATAACATAAACTATATAGCATCTATAGTTTACTATGATAAAGAAAACAAAAATAGAAGTTAAATATAATTAAAATGAATAAAATTTGCATTTAAAGATTTTACACGTAACTCTACGTTACAATTCAGTAAATTCTACATAATTTTATTTAAAAATTATAGTGAGATCAGGGTTTTATAGGGTTTGAAAGTAATTCATGCTATTTTTATATTAAAATCATTTAATAAGAAATATTAAAGGATAAATGTGTTACATTACGTGAATTAGTGAAATTATTGAAGGTACTGTTTTCTAGAGAAGGCGACATTGGTGAATTAAATAACAAGGCGCAATATGAATAATTTTTGAAAAGCATGTTCTGTTTCAGTGCAAAAATCTTATTTATTTGTAAGTATTGTTTGAGCAAGTAGTAAAAAATGTGTATGCCGAGAAAGCGTTGAGCGACGCGTTGACTGCTGTCCATTTGTGCTTCTGCGAGGGAAAACGTAGTTGTGCGGTAGTTTTCTTGAATTTTGTATGCCGGCGAAGTGATAGGTTGCAGACGAATGCAAGGAGAAGAGAATAATGGCAGGGCCTTGCTTTGATCAGTGGCGGTCGCTCCTGTATTATGCATGGCGTGTCGGCTCGCCAACTCTAGCAGACTCCCTTTGATCGCATCGCTCCATTCGCTTGTCGGTTCCTTACAAATTCCCGAATCCTGTGCTTCCTTTTCCTACGGATGTACGCAGGTGATTGGTGGTGGGGGTGGGGGTGGGTGTAGGGGCGACATGGATTAATATTCACATATAGTTTTACAGCAAAAGTTGATCTCGCAGGGTAAAAAAACTTTAATAAATTACTATTTCGCACAGTAAATACTTGTAATTTTCTTGAGTGTGGCTGATATGTACAGGGTGACTGCTAGTTCATGGTACAAACTTTGAGGGCTAGTACAATTACATTTTGTATATAGAATGTATGGTGAAAAGTGAAGCGTCGAACACAAACACAGTAAAGGAGAAATAATGGGGAAATTGTTACATTTTCATAACCTCGTTTACAAATGGAAATTAATTTACTAGCCTGGTCTCCCAATTTGACGCCCCTCGATTTCTTTTTATGGGGAGATTTGAAGAATGACCTTTACGCTACTCCAGTAGAGTCCGATGAAGATCTCGTTGTAGCTGCTGCACGTGTATCTTTGAAAGTGTTCATCAATCGCTGCATCGACGCTGTCAAGCTGTTTCAATGCTGATGGATGCGATTTGATCTCTTACTGTAAATGACAGTGTCCTGTTCCAGCCCTCAAAGTTTGTAGAATGAGTTAGCAGTCACGTCACCCTGTATAGGCCTCCTAGACGTCCCTTTTTGCCCGGGACAGTCCCAGTTTGAAGGTATTGTTTCGGGGTCCCGCCAGTTTTTCATTTTGTCCTGGTTATTTGATGACAATTAATGAATAGGTTACTTGATGAAAATTGCCGAATATACGCGTATTACAAATACATAGCCCGTAATATAAAAAAATCACGCGCGACTTTATCCGTTTTTATTACTGATAGCGGAGAGCATGGTGTACTTATACCATGATTGAGAGCGAGTTGACACCTGCAACGATAGTATAGTCACTTAGTTAATATTGCGTATTGTAGAGTGAAGTCAAGTTCTAACTTAAATTTTTGCAATTACATTATAAATTGTAAGTATATAATTGATACATAAATTTAATTTTAACTTGTTCGATACCCTGGACGATATTCGCCGAATAATGCTTCTGACGAGATATCTCGCGTCTCGGTACTGGCCGATTAACGCTTCCTAGCGCCAATATTTTGACATTATAGACGAAATATTTTGTGTTCTGTCATTGAGTTCTTATGTCACTTATGGTATGTTGTGAGTAGTATGTTGGAAGAATGGAATGATGACTCAATTGGAGTATCCGGTTCAGTTATAATGGACTTATTGAAAAATATATTTGTAATGGATAATACATACGCGTAGTTAAATTATAAATAAAATTCAACTGTTTCTTGGCTTTTTATGTGTGTGGGTGACGAAACTAACAAAACACCAAACCCTTTCCGTTTTGAAAGTGGGAGGTCTCAGGTCAGGTGCTGGTCCTATCCACTCTTCCTGTTATCTAAGTACCACTTGCCCGACAGAGTCCAACCCAATTGTGAGCAGGGTTGCGACAGCTGGGCTAAAGCTCACCCCTGTCTACCTGTATTTTTCGCTGAAGGCTCAGGTCAAGCTCGTTCCGTGCTTTGAGCCAGCCCGGGGAACCTTTCTCACCCATAAGGGCCCCGCACTAACCCCGATGGACACCGAGTACTCCCCTACGACTGGCCGGGTTCAACCTTAACGGTAGCGCTGGCACTTCTAGTCAAGTGTAACCTTTTACTTGATAAAGGTGAATGGCTGCACCCTGATAAAGGAGAGTACCATGCTAAGACTAGCATTTGAAGCTTCCCTCTTTTTCCGGATTGCAGCACCTGGTTTCCGAGGCCAAGCGCACCTCCATCCGAAGTAGAAGCTAGCAGCTATCCCCTATGGATGATTTGCACAACCACCCAACAATAGGGGAACTACACCCAGACAGTTTCATCATCGGATAACTAAGTATGGCTAGGAATTTCCATACTCGACACCTTAGCCCGAGGGCTTGATGACTGTCTTGAGATGGACTCAGTTACTAGAGACACCACGCGATTACTCCGACCCGCCTCAGTCCATCCCCCGTGCTCATAGAGGATACTAGATCCCAGCGAGCCACCCTGGACCGCCCCCTACTATTAGGCTTCACATACCCAGGAATGACAGGCGGGACCCGACACCAAGGCACATGAGAGATGCACGTTGCTCCCCATTTACGCAGTGGCCGATTAGATTACACAGGGGCACCGCGGGTAGGTTCGGCCTCCGACTTGAGGATGAGAGGCTGTACACACATCATCCCCCTTCCGCCCCCAAAATATCTCCCACGAAGTTTGGAAATGCCTTCAAGCAGAAAATAAATTATTTACAAAAGAAATAATACATCATTCGTGGTTTATTAGAAGATTATTGCACGCCACATAATAAACGAGGTAGAAAGTGTAGTAAAAGACATCCACTTCGATTTAAATCTCGATGCTTTCCTGTAAGAGTACGGAAGACGCCAAAGAAAAAGTACCAAACAAAACGTTGCGTCATGTGCAAAGAAAACGAAAACTGAAAGAAACACGCTATTTTTGTCAGAAGTGTAATGTCGCTAAATGCTATCACCATGTTTTCACTTATAACACGTGAAAAATAAAAAAATAAATAATTGCATCAAACTGTATTTATCTATTTCTATTAACATATGAATAAAATAAGTTGTCAAATTTATTTGTCTAATGGGGTTAGGAAGTGAGATATTTCGTCAAAAACGTTAATCGGCCATATCGGGTCGCGAGATATCTCGTCCAGGGTATCCAAGAGGTTAAATAATATTAACCTCATAAAATGACAAAAAGAAAGTATATATTTACAGACAAATTTAAAAAAATGTTATCAGTTTTTGAAAAAATATTATGGACATATTGACATAGTAAAATTTGAACAGTGCTCTGAAATGGGATAAACTTTTGTGCCATGGATTTTATTATTATATAAATATATTAAAATGTATGGTTAGTTTTAAATGGGTGCACGCCAATAAATCTCAACTTTGAAATTTAAACAGTTTTATTGTTAACAAAGGTAAAAGATTCAGTAATATTACAATATTTAAATTTAATGAATTTTATCTAACCAAAGAAATGACATTGCATGAGACTTAAGTAAATTAAATTTTACTCAGGGCTTTATTACGTGTTTATACTCATAGTAGAGCGAGAAATTATTGCCTTTCGGTTCCTTACTTTACGTTCATCTTCCCGGCAGTCCTGGTTTTAAAGCAAAGGCAGCTTTCGGGTCAGCATAGAAGCAGCAGGACTGTATTATAGTGTCGTTTCCTTGTTATGTTCCCAGCCAGATTGCGTCTCTTCTCAAACACGAAGTCAGCCAGTCCGACTTACCGTTTCCTCGTACTGAACTCTCACCTTCAACTCACTTTTCCGGATAATCTTTCCCAGATCCTCTCCACCTCGAATTCACCTCTCCTAAAACGTGATTGGTCCCCTCGAGTTTTCTATTTTCCCCAGGCCCTCCAATATGGTTGGCGTCCCTACCCTTCCTCTCCAAAAAGTAAAAAAAATTGTAGGGGCCACCCTATCTTTTGGGTCAACCACCTTGCTAACCTGGGGGGGACCTGTTTTTTTTCCGGTGAGTAGCAAATACCTTTCAGACAAAGACTGCGCCTGTCAAGCAGTAAGTTATATGGCTGTGTTTGTTTTTCCGTGTTTTGCCCCGGAAGGGTGCCTTGCGATTCCATCAGGACTGTTCTCTACGGAATTTGGTACAAAAATGTTTAATATTGTAAAATTAATTTATATGAATAAAACAAAACATTTGACGAAATTTTATGCACGCCACACTACTTAGTTATTTTTAAGAAAAGAACATTTCAATGACTAGTTTTTATCAATTTATACAATATATATATATATATATATATATATATATTTAAAATAAATATTCTGCCTACCAGGCCCATCTGCACCTGTTGAAGGAATATTTTGAATAATGAATAATATAAGGTCTGAAGAAAGGGGCAAAATGACTGAAACAACACTAAAAGCTTTATTACGCTTCCAAGTCAATAATGTACAAAACAGTAGTTAAACAATAAGGACTTTTTAAAAACAAGTTCACGGTAGTGATAAATATGATCAATAAAAAGGTTTTGTTGAATTAACCTTAACCTGAAGATGTAGACTGACATGAGAAAAAATGTCTCGTTTTTTAATTTATTCTTTTTCCACATAATATGAATCAAATGCGTAATCACGATTTGAATTATGTAATTAATATCTGTTTGTTAAACACACTATTAGTGTTTTTTAGTTTTTTCTATTTTTTCACATTTGCTATTACATTGAAATATGAATTACAATTTTACTGGAAAACTAACAATTTAGGAGTGAGTGCTCAAAAAGAAAAGGGGGAGGGGTAAATGGGTGAGTACAAACACTTCCCCCTTTTGGAAATTTTTATCAAGGGCGCTTCGTTACAACGAATTTTGGGGAAAAACATGAGAAATATAATTATAAATCACACATCCCGCCTGACCCCTATCATCACTTAAATACACATACACTTCTCATTATAGTTCTAAAATCAGTTATAGAAAGAGTAACTTTAAATGCGTAGCTATCTCTTTCAAGAATAAAATTACGTGAAATGGCAAGGCACTGATAAGGAGGCAGACCTTAGGAATTTTTGACGACAATGAAGTAGTGGAATTTAAGCTGAAGGCAATGCAGGTACGTTCTGATATAAAAAACGAAAAAAGTCGTCAGGAGATGGTAATAGACAGTGCTTCTTCATGCAGAAATTTTCACTTAATAATTATCCTTCCCCCACACTCATACGGATACAACAATTGAGTACTACGAACAGTTGGGAAATATTTTTACCCCAAGGCCATCAGCTCTTTAAGAGTTATCTGAACAGTTTCTATGGAATCACACCAATATGAATTATTTTATTTATTTGTGTTTTCCTTTCTAAATTTATTTCTAATTAAATAAAGTAATTTTAATGGAACTGTGGTTATTATGTACTTTATTGTAATTAATTTTTAGTTTGCTTTCATATGTGAAATTCGAAATGGCAATTAGAACATAAATTTATATACAATGAATCACTAATGTTATTATAAGTTTTTATAATGTATTGCACTTAATTGTAACTACTTAACTTTTTTCTAAATAATATTAATTACTTTTATTTTAGAATTTTTGAGCTAATCTGAGGAAATTGCAAGAAGAGAGAAATTTTTGAATACGATTTTTTAGTAGAATAAAGAAATGTAAGATAAATATCACTCACATATTTGAGCGTCGACGAGCCAAGTGGGTAGAAGCGTAATTAGCTGACTTACTGTCGGGCCGACTGCAATGCTGCTCAAACTGCAAGCTGGGTTAATATGAAGCAACCTTTGTCGTACAATAGGGACCCATGGTCAAGTTAGCGTGCCAGCTGTGAAAAATGGAGGACCTCAACCCTCGACCCAAAGCTAACAGCTGTATAAAAAAAGGCTTGTGAATCTCGGATTGCCAATAAAAAGGCAAGGACACAGCGGGGCCCACCTGACTTCCTCGGAAATGCCTCGTACTCTCTTCTATTTATTTTCAGTTCTCACATGCCCAGACACCGTAATCTATTGTAGGAGTACATGTACTGTGGTCGAAGACCTTGGGCAAAAGGTAAGAGTTTTCCGCCGATTCCATTGGATTATTCGGCCAACTGACTCCTAAAACTGGTGTAGACACGGAGAAGGGAATGCTACGACCCCACAACACACTCGTTTTCTAGGGTTTTCCCTACATCTCTTTAGGTAAAACACCGGGTAGGATCCTTAAATTGTAGCCCGGGGCCCTAATCAAAACTTGACTATCTTGCTCTACCTTCCACATCCTCCTTTTTCAATTTCATTCCTATACTATCAAAGGGGAGTTGCCTGTATCAGGATCATCCTCATGTAGCCTGTTCCGCCAAAAAATGTGGATAGGCAGTTTTGGGAGAGAGATAGCTGAACGTCACAAAAGGCGACAGATTTAAAATATTCGGATTGATAGTACGACACCTTAATCCCCACTGGCACGTGACCCACGACGACGCCTAGACATCCCTCTCATAGCTGGTTGCGCGGAACCCTTCACGGACGATTAAAATTTTGACACTATTGCGATCCCCATATAGCAATCAAAATAATTTTTTACATGCATCGTCGGACCCGATGTTTTTAATAAGTGATCTCTGTAATAAGTGAGCTGAGGCTTTCCCGGTGTAGTTTCCACTCGGGTACAGGTGCGATCAAAACGTGACGTTTCGACGATCAAGTGCTCTGTTGTCATTTTCAGCCTGAGGAAAAGTTTTGGAAAAAATTGCTGTTACTCAGGGGCCTCCATGCTGTAATAAAAAAATCAGATTTGAATTCATAAATTTTCCCGAATCGCCAGTGGGAAACCGATCGGAAAAAATCATGCATTGAAAGCGTACATCGTACTCTGTAAGTATAAATTATCTGAACTGTATTCGATAATATTAATATAATACACTGGTATTTCGAGCAATCTCTAATATTTAGTGAATTAAATTATTTTCCAATTAGATATTACATAAAAACATATCCTTAATAATTTACTTACCTTTGGAGCAAATATATTTGGGATAAAATATCACTTTAATGTATTATTTAATTACGTAAAGTGACAGATTTCATTATTAAATTCACAACAAAAATATTTAACCTGTAGTTGTGGTATTCAGTCCTAAGATTGCTCTGATTCAATCCTCCATGCTAACCTATCTTGCGCAATCCTTTTCATTTACTCATAACTAGCGCAACCCACATCCTCCCTAATCAGCTTAGCGAATTCTATCCTTGGCCTCCCTCTTCTGTTCTTACCCCACACACTTCCCTCTAATGCTAATTTTACAAGAGCCTCGTATCTTAACACGTGGCCTATTAATCTATCCCTTATCTTGGTCAACGTCCTCCATATTGTTCGCTTTTCCCCTATTCCCTTCAGAAGTTCCTTGTTAGTGATTCTATCCATCCATCATATTTTCAGCATTCTCCTATAGCACCACATTTCAAAGGTTTTCTATTCTTTTCTTTCCGGAGCTCCTGCCGTCCACGTTTCGCACCCATATAACGCCACACTCCACTCGAATATTTTTAGCAACGATTTACTAATATTAACTCGTATATTATCCGTAAGGAAATCCCTCTTTTTCGCGATAGTCTTCCTTCTCTGTGCTATCCTTCTCTATAGCATGTCTACTATACTTCTACCATCCCTAGTTATTACGCTTCCCAAGTAGCAGAATTTCATAACTACCGTCAAAATATCCTTTCCCAATCTAACACCCTTTGTTATTCCAGTTTCCCAAACTACACTCTATTATCTTGGTTTTCCCTCTATTAGTCCTCATATTGTATTTCTCCGGACTCCGTTCATGCCATTTATTATGGTTTCCAAGTATTCTTCTGATTCCCCTAATACTACAATATCATCGGCAAACAGTGGGGGTTTTATTTCTGCTCCTTGCAGTATGATTGCATTTCCATATTCCGTTTTATGATTATTCATCGCCTGTTCTTTATATAAGGTAAACAGCATTGGTGCCAGACTGCATCCTTGTCTTACTCCTTTCTTGATTATGACTTTCTTTGCTTGATCATCTATTCTAAGAACTGTTGCCTGTCTTCTCTAGATGTTATGTATAAGCCTCCTATCTCGATATTTTATTCCAGTGCTCTTCAAAATCCTTAATAGTGTGTTCCAGTTCATGTTAAAAAACTCTTTTTCTAAATCTACAAATGCCATTAACGAACGCTGGTTTTTTATCCTGTCTTCTAAAATTAGTCGCAAAGTTAATATTGCTTCTACTGTCCCTACATTCTTCCTAAAACCAAATTAATCGTCTCTTAACTCGCATTCTATTTGACGTTCAATTTTCCTGCATACTAATTTCGTTAATATTTTGCATGCATGCGATACTAAACTAATTGTCCTGTGCTGTTTGTATCTATCAACCCAGTTTTATTCGGTATGGATATAATTATATTTTTACTAAAATCTTCTATAGTGTAACAATTAGTATAACAATCAATTATAGGTATATTTTGTAAATTTGTGTACATTTTATAATTACAATTATTATTACTTAAATAGACATTTTATAAAAATATAAGAAATATTAATTACAACGTTATTTTCAATTTCATAAAATGTTTAACAATTACAAATTGTTTAGATGTAGTTTTGTTTGCTTAGTTATTATTCGTTAACTTTTCTGTTATCTTACTTAAAATGTATTCTTTCACAGTCGGTTTGTAAGTAATCTCGTGTTATTTTTAGCAGTATGTGCCCCAGGAGTAGTTCGCAAATCATCCCCTGCTCGCATCACTAACATGAAAGCTTTCTAGCAATTTTCGTCCTTTAGTCAAAGTTTTTTCCTGAAAACACTCATTTCTACTTCTTGAAACCCACATTTAATAGTAATTAATATTTTCAACCACCATTAACTGATGTATTTACAAATTTAAAAAAGTTGTCACAACACGCAACGCAATGTAACGTTTTAATTCTATCACCACTTTTCTTACACATTTTACCGATAGAGCGGCGGTACCATCGAATAGTCACGGAATTAGTTGGCTTATATAATGGTTACACAGAGGTATAGAAATCAGGTGCTAAACTGCAAAGCGTACGCAGGACCAGATGTAAACTCCGACTATAATCTGCTCATTATGAAATGCAGGCTGAAAATGAAGAAACTCAATAAAGGAATTAGAACAGAAAGATGGGAATTAGAAAAACTGAAACAATAGGAAGTGTTTCAGAGTTTCAAAGAAGATATCCAGAGTAGATAAATAGAGAAAGAAACGATATAGAAGACAAATGACCAGATCGGCCGAGGAAAGAATAGCTCAGACAAATAGGAAAGCATGAATAACACAAGAAATATAAACTTAACAACATAAGCGTCATCTTCTTCTGCGAAGCCTTTGTCGTCCATGAAGCCCTAGAGACAAGGTCTGTGGACACAATGCTTCTTATGGAGCCGCCATCTTGGGTCGTAATCGTGTCGTCTGCTATGTAGTATCATATGTGCGTACCAAGACAATATTGCACTTTTCTTGGATAAAATCGGTTTTTCTGTATTATAGACTAAAAGAACTTCGGATACTCTTTGAAAAAGTTTTACGAAGAACTGAAACACGACAAGCCATCGAAATAAGCCTCCAACACTGACGTATAAATAATTGTTATTCGCATTGCTGCAGTCGCCGACGTCTGGAAACAAATGTGTTAGCAATTCTCCAGTACCTTACGTCGGCCAAACTAAAATTATGTAACCTACGCGAATTGCCTCGTAAAGAGTTGATTTATTAACACTGACAATGTCAGACTTTCTAATGCCATTGTAAAACAACATTTTGTAATTAATTCCCCGTACAGGCCATTTCAAGATTTTAATATAAATTTCAGAAGAAATTGTTTTAAATACAAGACAGTTACAAATACGGTGAGGATAAGTTGCTTCAAAATAATTTTAAATCTCAGATTTTATAAATATACTTTCTATTCCTTAACTTTGTAATAATTGGAAAGTCAAGTTCACCAAGAATGGCTGAAATAATTACTGAACCATACATAAATTTCTAACTTTAGAATATTAATCCTGAATTTTAAAACATTGGCATTATGATTTGAATTTAAGAATAAATCATGAACCTGCAAATGCCATACTTTATTGATTCAAAGAAAAAGTTTTTCATGAATAATAACCATTACTACTTTAAAGGAGGCACAAAAACAAATATTCAAATCAAACATTTGACTTTGGATAGTACATACATAAGAATGAATTAAAAACTCTTTAATAACTTTATTAAAGTCCATGAATAGTGCTAAGTTACACTGAAATAATCATGCCAGCAATATTGTGTTACATGTGAAGTGTTTTAGGTACAGTTAAACTGTTCAGCACTACACATTTCACAGTCAATGACATTTTCATCCTTTAACAATATTTTACTCTTTCTATTTAAAGTAATTTCAGTCTGCTTAATTATACCAAGCACTGCTTCTGAGGGATAAATTAAATTTCCCTCATTAACAGCTATTGACCATTGACACGGCAAATGTTGTGGACCTTCTTTTGCATATGTGAACTGTATACACAAGGAACACACAAATATCTTCACAAGAGCAACCTATCCACCTAAATAACATGATTTTGTTTTCCTTGCACAAAATTGCAGGATTCTACTCTATTCTGTTTAGTGGTCTCCTCAAATACTTGTACCATTTGTTTCCTACAGCACATTTTATATGCAAGGCACGTCACACTCTCTTGTTGGTTCCTAGTACCAGATTTCTGCAAGTACTGGATCTGACTATCCAAGATCTGCTGAAATCTATTTTCCATAAGCTTTAAGTTTCTTAACCTAAAAGTAAAAGCAAATTTAATAATCTCTTAACTGTAGGGTGTTTACAATACACAGCCTTTATGAGTCTAATAGTTAATCTTCATTAATTACTTCAGATTTCAGCTTTACATTGCATTATTCTGAGCAACATTCTCTGTGACAAATTCTTAGACATGTACAATCCTGAAATATACAAATTCTATTACAGCTTTATACACTGTAAAACTGATCACTTCATAAACTAAATATTAATATAAAAATCCTGGAGAAAAAAAAAGAGGTTGTTATGCCTGTAGGAAGTTTTCTTTCCTGTGGAGGTTTCATGCCAGAAGTAATTTAGGAGGGTTGGATATAGCATCCCACATAAATAATTTCCTGCGGTCTGCTCTTTTCAATTGGAAAAGTGATTCTTCGAGATGCAACTGAAATAACTTAAAGCATAATTATGAAAAGTAGTACTTGGTAACATGAAAAACAAATGATAAGTGCAATAAATAAATATCACCGTATATCCAAAAAAGGGAAAACGTACTTGATACAACTTGTAATGGTCTACGAGCTGATATTTATCACGTCAGCTTTTCTGAACCCACTTTTCTCTTCTATTTTGGTGTCTTGGGATTCTGAATAACTAAATTTCTGTACGGGACACAATAACCAAGATCTCAAACAGTGAAAAGATCACAGAACACACGCAGCACATAGGTAAGATCAGCTGACATATATCCCAATATGGCTGGTGCTGGTAGGAATACCTGACCTTGGCTAGAGATGATCCGAAACTCACTACCAAATTTCTAATAAATTGACGTCTAAAAACTGTCATAACAAGTATGAATAATGAAGACAACAAAGAACCAACCATGAACAACATTTCAAACCAAAACAACTAAATACTCATTGGATGGATTGCTTTACATAGTGGCATCAACGGCAACGAGATGGCAGACGAAGCAGCCTCATTCAAGCCGTAAGCATTGAAGCGAGTGGACGCATTAGCCGATGCCACTTGGAAAGCAGTGTACGTAGTATCCAGTTATTTTGACTTTGGTTAAACACTTGCGTGGCGTATTTTGAGACGAAGGCTGGTACAGGCCTCAGGTTCTATTCCCTGAGAAATACCGTCTATCTGAATAAATAAGCTCTGCCAGCATATATGCGATTTTAATTTTTTGTTTGATTCAACTTGTATTGCGACAACTAGGTGGGCATTTAGTTACTTAGGTTTATTGTTTAATTACTGTGGAATACATCAGCTGTGAACTACGTGGTTTAGCCAGCACGTTGCTGGGGTACGTATCTTCCAGGTGTCATCAGGGTCGAATAGCGGTGTCATGGAATAGTCTGTCGTGGTTAATTCTTGTGAGATACAAAAAGCGGTGAGCAAAGTTTTGCCTTGGCCCGCCCCACTAGTATTTCACTATTGGCAGCGGCAGTTTACTCTGTTCCTATTAACTTTTTGCTGTCGTTTGTCTAGTCTCAGCAACCGAGTTTTTTTTACCGTTCCGGTCGCATGTCTGCTCTCAGCCACCACAGCAAGGAACCATACTCCATTCATGTACCAGTTCACAATTTCACTGAAGCGTCTAAGTATAGAGGTGAAACAGATGTCGGACGTAATTTGGTTGTCGTCTGTGCATGACGTCACATGGGACGCAAGCTGCTCCGGACTGTCGCTGTGTCGAATGCGCTCAAGACTTTCCTTTGGGATTTTTTGTTGTATTAGTTGTTTTTTGGTTGAAGGTAACTGTTTTACGTTGAATATAGTGTGCGCTTGTATTTAAAGAAGACTGGTATTGCTGCCGTGCGCTGTTTTTTGTTGCAAAAATTGTATCAGAAAAACTAAAGGAACGGGCGTAAGGTATTTTTCGTTTTCGAAAGATGTGATTTGGCGTGGAACATTGATCAATGCTTGCCGTAGGAAAGACATAATTAATATAAAGAACGGAAATACAATTTATATCATGTAGAAATATTTCTTGTTGCTTATCATATCATATTCATAAATCGCTACTTTCAGCCCGCGTATGTTCCGTGCACTTTTCGAGGATAGTTTTTAAATACCATTTGCGTCAAAAACTACTGAATTACACACCAAAGAATAGTCAAAATTTAAAACCAGAAGCAGTCCCTACGGATAAGCTGCCAGGAAGTTTTGGGCAAAAAAATGCAGGTCGATCAGTTAGATTTATTGCATGAAACAGACTCAAATTATTGGACGAACTGATATCTAAATCGTGTAAAGATTCTGTAGATACTGTCTGAAAGCTGACTATTCAAAAGTAACAATAAAAATTAAAACGGGAAATAAGAACTTGGAAAATAAAATATTGGGAACTCTTTCAAGGAGAAAGAAAAATTACAAGAGCAATTAAAAAAGTTATATAGCGCTTATAAAGATGAAAACAATGACTTACTAACAAAGGTAATTCAAATAGTATAAAGTTATGTAATTCACATACTTGGAGATTCCCGAATTGAGTATCAAGATTTATAAATTAAAATATTTCTGCTATTCATGCTCTACGAAATGAATAATTTATATTTGCCCAATCTTCAATTTTTCAACAATTGTACCATGGTTTAAGCTACCTTGTCACGAACAAAACATTGCCCTGATAAGTCGGCGATATCGAAACTGAATTTAAACAAACGTGCTCGTTCCACACACGCCATGCGAAAAGCTCACCAATTAGCAACTTCATATTGTTTTATGTGAAAATCTTGAAAATGGCGGGAATTTTTTTTTTGTGGATTAGTGTTCTATACAGTAAATACCTACATCTTATATAAGATGTCAGCTAGAAAAGAAAAAAGGATGCCTATGTCACATTACATGTTGGTTAGAAAACTTGGTCGAACAATTTGTTGGCGATTTTCGTGAAGGAGCCTCTTAAAAACCAGGAAACCCAGTACGAGACAAATGTCCAAATTTAAACAGACCGTAAAGGGTAAATTCTTTTGTAGTTCTTCGGAGGGAACCCTAAAAATACTGTAGGGTTCTCTCCGTGGAAACTAATTTAATTTAAATTATTTATATGAAAGATGATATACAATATGGAAGCTGAAGCTATAATTACGGTCCATGTGGTCCCATCGGATGATTACATTAATTTACGTCCTGAAAATAAGCAATATCAAAACCCGAACAAGACCCAGTGACAAAAATTTTGAAACAGTCTCGTGAAAATGATCAGGCCAAGAAACTCTTAAAGAAAAATAGTATTTCATCACATATCTATGAATCGCTTATTGAGAACGATCCAAGGGATATGTCAGATGAGGACAGCATAAAATTCTTCAGTTCCAATAACGATAAACTTAAAAACAGACGAATCATAGGCTATCTAGACGAATTATGTGCTATTTCGACGAATGTTGGGCTATCTCCACGAATGATGTGCTATCTCGATTAATGATGGGCTATCTCAACGATTCTTTGTTAATATTGACGAATCATGAGCTATCTTTACTAATGATAGGCTATCTTGTCGAATTATGGGCTATCTTGACGATGTATGGGCTATCTCGACGAATAATGGGCTATCGCGACGAATAATGGGCTATCTCGACGAATATATGGGCTATCTGGACGAATAATGGGCTATCTGGACGAATAATGGGCTATCTCGACGAATCATGGGCTATCTGGACGAATAATGGGCTATCTCGACGAATCATGGGCTACCTAGACTAATCATGGGCTACCTCTACTAATCATGGGCTACCTCTACTAATCATGGGCTACCTCTACTAATCATGGGCTACCTCTACTAATCATTGGCTATCTTGACGAATCATAGGGTAAACGATTTATGGGCTATCTCGACGAATGATAGGCTATCACGACGAATGATAGGCTATCACGACGAATGATAGGCTATCACGACGAATGATGGGCTATCTCAATGAATCTTTGATTATCTCGACAAATGATGTGCTATCTCGACGACTGATGGGCTATCTCAATGAATCTTTGATTATCTCGACAAATCATGAGCTATCTCGACGAATGATGGGTATTCACAACAAGTGACGGGATATCTCGTCGAATTACGGACTATCTCGTCGAATTTGTTTATCTTAACGAATCATGGGCTATCGGCGAATCATGGCTTCCCACGACGAACTACAAGATATATTGACCAACGACGGGCTACCTCGACGAATTTCCAGCAACATAATTACCACTATTACGAAAGAGAAAATCCCACAAATAACATACGACAATGTAACTAATAAGAAAGAGGTAGCAAAAATGATTCAAGCAAAATGCACCCAATCTATTGAAATCATTCATAGAAACAACTTAAGAATCGATACCCAATCATCTAAGGATCAACAAGCAGTAAGAAGTCTGCTCAATAGTCGTGAATATTTCACGCATCCCACAATTGAGCAGAAATTATTTCAATCAATACGCAAAGGACTCCCTAGCGATTTCTCTCCATACGAGATTAAATGTGAATTAGAAAGAGTTTACGATATCCGTATTGTTTCTGCATTTCCAATTTTAAAAAAATACCTCAAATGAATATTATTCCGCTTGAAGTATACATAATTTCAAGTAAATGTGAAAAAGAAATAGTATTAAAGAACATAAGCCGACAGTTAAAATGCTGCCTGCAGCAAGCCACATAAACCTACTTTAAAGAAACCCTGGATGAAGAAAGCTGCGGAGAAGACTCGTGCATTTTCCTGGAATAGGGGACGACCCCGAAATCGAGCTGAAGAATGAGAGAACAGGCCTGTGCATGCTTTTCACTGCAGCTGAGTTATGCTTCACTACAAATGCACAAATAGAACCCTTTCCTTTTTATTAAATTGAAATAACCATTAAGTAATGAACCGCTTAATGTTGGAATAGGAGTGAGCTAATTTAAATCAGAAGTGAATAAAATTAGGATTTTACGAGAATATAATTTCATTCAACCAAAACATTTAACAATAATTTATATCAAGTTAATAAGGAGAATATTTGGTTTATGGTGACCCATGCTAATAAATTCAAATAACAGAAATAATAGTAATGTGTCTTGGTTCACCATTCTGATTAAAATAACGCAAGTTTTTTTCCGGTCTTACAACATTATAAAAAAATCTGTCAATATGATTCATTAGGCTCTCGTACAATAGCTTCCTCTTACTATTCCGACTTTAAAGTAATTCCAATTTCCTAATTCGCCACAACCTAATTTTCGTTTTAACGTAATTTTTTGCCGTTTCACTTCAGCCGTCCCTTAAACTCATTTTTTCAGAGGTTAACTTTTCCGGCGATAATGATAATGAACTGACTGTTAGTTGAAAACTTAGGCTATCTTAAAACACAGTGTGCAATTTACGTTACAATGCCTGAACGAGTGAAGCATACAAGAAATTTTAATATAGAAATTACAGGCGACTAACAGGGAGAAATTATGGGCACATGGCCGATATAAATCATGTTATTGTTAATGGAAGTTGTCCCGCTTGAGATAATTAGAGCCGTTAATCACGAGCGTCGCCTGTAATTACATCACGCGTGCGCTACGAACACCGTGACGTCACTCTTCGCACAATGTGACCGTGTTTTCGGGATTCGTAAATTATCTCCCTCAGTTCTGTCGGCGCTGAAGCTTGCCGAAGCACAAAATGTCCGGTCGGCCATGGCGTGCCACAGTGCACACTAGGGCAGGGCACGGGGTACTTTAACTTCTAAGGTTTCTCTCAGAACGATTCGTGTATCAGGGTCTTTACTCAGATGTTTCCCTTTGAGTTTTGAAACCTTCAACTGACCTATACCCGAATATGTTTGTTCATGTCATGGTCATAAAAACCACGGTTAAAAGATTAAGAATAGATGTTCGAAAACTAGGTACACTATAATTATGATGTGTGTGTGTGCAATTTATGGGCTTTCAGTAGTGACAAAATGCTATAGGGATTCCTCGTCCAACGTTACACGTCACGTCTCAAACTAACCTTGTTTTACATTTATAACTGATGGTGCTTTTATAGGTAACCATTTTAAATATCTCCATTTACTTTTACCAATCAAAGATTTAAAAATAAAAAACTTCATTGAAAAACTTGCGTTTTTTATATAATTCTAGCTTGATTCCACAAAATTTTATTCCAAATACATTTCATCCATCAATGTCGAACTATAGCTATGAAACATCCAGGTGACTTCATAATTACAAAAAAAAATCTTCAAAATTGGGCAAGTCGTTTAGAAGAATAATTTCGGATGCACGGACACCAAAATTTTATATATCAATATTAAATAATTATCGAATCAAAATTAAATATTTATCACAAGATAGTGCTAATATACAATTACATATTATACAATATTGACAGTGAAATCTGAAGCATACTACATTTTGGCTACACATAATTTACACGAATGATAATAATAAAAATATTAATCGATTGATAGAAAGCTTTGTACTAATATATATTTTATGATTGTAGCATCGGCATAGAATTCGAACTGGTGACTGAAATGTCACATTACGAATAGATAATTATAATCTTGTAAAAACCAATGGAAGATGGTATTGAAAAGAAAAGCGACTAGTCTAAATTTCCAATTTTAAACATTGTACCTTAGAACTGTAGAATCTGCTTGTTCATTCAGTATTGTAAGTGTTAAATTTTCTAGAACACGTACCACTCAGTTGTAAGTACGCGAACTGTTATTACTAACTATTCGGGAAGATTATTTGCTACGGAATACATTCGTGTGTCTGTAATTTTTCTCCGGCCTGTGTCCGTGATGCTCGAGACTTTTCCCCTTGCTCTAATCCATGTTTATTTCCCCAGATGGCTGAGCGCCCTATCGATTCCGACCTTCTTTCTGATATTGTTTCCTGCCGCAATAGGAATGCAGTGACCCGCTTCGCTATACGATGGATAGGATTTACTGGAGCCGAACAAATAAACGCGTCGCTCTTCCGAGTATCTTCCCTGGCTGGACCACATCCGCGGATACGCATGGTTCTTCTTCGACAAACTATAATTCTTGTCACTAATCCATTTTTATCATAAATCAAATCAGTTATGAAACGATCTATGAGTATAAGTGCCTAATAAATTTTTTGCTGTATTGAGGAAATCTCTGTGACCAAAGAGTCTAAAAACTTTTATTGCTCAAAAGTTGTTTGAATTTGTTGCTTGTTTGATATTTCTCAAAATCTTGGCGATTAATTTCAAACATCTTTCTTATTTCTATATTCTTCATCAAAAATCAAATTTATCTTTCAGAAAACATGAGCCTCTAACAATAATCTGTATCTACTGTATCAAACTGTAAATGAATTAGAGCATAGATATAATACCATAAGAATTATTGCTAGTGTAATAGACCAATGACAGTTATTTGCCGTCCCATTGTTGAGGATACGATAGCGTCACATAAAAAATTGGATGGAGAAAATGTTTGTATAGGTTGCGAGAAATAGCATGGCGTGTGATATGCGCAGTGAAAAAATTAGGAAAGTTGATGGGGAATAGTCCCGTCAGCAAAGAACAGTCGTTGGAGTAGTCAACTATTTTTAAAAATCTGCATTATGCTATTTGTAACAAGATATAAAAACAGTTCAGAGGCCTTTTACTTCACAATTATTATCTGTATCCACTGTATTACCCATTGTTTTACGGATACGTTTTTATGTATGCATGTATTTATCTTACAAATGATCAGATGCCCGGTGGCAGATACATAGAACTGAAACAATTATTAATAGTCTGGTCGTAAGGACCATGTTTAACCCATAATTAACATTATAATGATATTACTTCAATATACATCATATACACACACAGGTAAATAAATATGGAATCATATTATCAGAAGATAAATTTTTAAAAATGAATATTGTTTTTTCCTGAAAAGAAAACACTAAAAATATACTTAAGTGAAATATATTTCCAGAGATTTCGGAGCATTGATCGCTTCACTGTATTACACTTCATTACACTAAGCTTAGATTGAGTCTAACTTTTCTTTCCGTTAGAGGAAGTTCCCCAAACACTCCTGCCAGCAGTGTGTTCCAGTCATTAATTGTCCTATTTTCCAACATATATTTTGGTGCCTTGCTTGTAATTTAAACAAGTGATCACTCCTCCCGTAATGAATCGGTTCTTTCATTGTATGTCGGATTCCCTGCCAATGGTTTCTGACGTGCAAAGGCTTTGTAGAAAATGTGTAGCCTAGCTGTTTTCTTCCTTTTTACACTGATTTTCCTCAACTTAGGATCCTCTTTCTCATCGCCTGGGACTTTCCCTATCTGTTCTTTTTCACTATTTTCTCTTTTTTCTATTCTACCTGAGAGAATTTTTAAGTCTCTTATATCATGATGTGTGTGATTTCTTGACACTAATTACGGTAGTTGGAAAATTACAGTTTTGTCCACAATGTTTTCCTAAATAACTTCATGCTAAAATGAAAAATTTGTACTATTAGTCTACGAAAACATCTTTGATTATACTCTATGCATTTTAAAAGCTGTTTCACATTATGCCACTATATTAATTGTGTTATAGGCTAAAATAAAAGTGATAATTCAATT